>JAVLVB010000824.1:1432688-1454305 GCA_032876305.1 Orestias chungarensis
GGGGGGGGGGGGGGGGGGGGGGTAGCTTGATGCACTGGGGAGGTAAAAGCTGCTGTTATAGACAAGTGGCTACAGCTAAAGCTGCAATAAAGAGATCAAGACGTCAAAACGCCTTGTAGAGGTTGTTTTATGCCTGATCTCTGTATATATGAATTGACATAAAAACACAGGCTACAATGAAAAAAGTTTGACTTTCATTACTTCCTATAGTTCCAAATGTAAGTATGAAACCTCAGCTGCTGTTCAATGGGTCTATTTCGGAGCAGGGTAAGAAATATTTTGGTTGACAGCAATTCCAGCCTGCCAGCACTAACTAGTTTATGACAGACTTGATGCTTGGTTGTTTCTTAGCATCTGAACCAATTTCTGGTCTTCTGAGTGGAAATTTTTGGTTACATTGTTGAAAGTTGCGCAGGCTTTGGTGATCGCAGATGCCAAAACAACCAAACATGCATCCAAGCATGGCGCCTGGAAGTGCATTCGCTTCAAATTAAAGTGAGATTCATATCATGCTCTGTGCTGATTCATATCATGTTATAATTGTAATTTCTTCAATGAAAACACACCCGGATTGTTTCTTGACTCATTCATGAATATTTGACGAATCCTTGAAAATCTAATGGCAGCCGTTCAGGTTGGCTAAACATTTGCTTCTGCAATGCGACTTCTATTTCTGATAGCTACACCATAAAGCTTCAGTCTCTAACCGATATCAATGAAATCCAATGAGGAGTAGGGTTGTAATGAATTCAGAATATTTAGCTTAACTAAGGCTATGATGCAAAATCTACTTATTTTAAGTTGTTTTTGATGCATACGCTTTTTTATATCTGAAGGTAACATATTTGCTTGATTGCGCAATAAAATGCGCCTGGAAAATATATGTTACCTCCGCTTTAATGGCCGCTCCCAGCAAACTCAACCAGTTCGAATGCATCATTGAAGGCCCAGCATTAAAATGGCACAGTATGAATGGACGCTTTTAAAGCTTTTACTGGGGCTGCCTGTCCAACCTGTAATAGAGACATTCAGCTCTGAAAGAATAAAGGAAATATTCATCTGATTGCATTACAGCTCTGAAGTGATCACATGTGGGACATCACACGTGCACCATATGCCTCCGAATAACAAAACACAATGTGTGCATCACACAAAGGACATTTCTCAAGTGTTTACATGAGGCAAACTTTGGGTTAAGATGATGTTGCTGTCCTTAATGTAATAAAGACATTTTGTATGATACTATGTTGAAAAGTCCGATTCTCTGAGATACAGTAAAAGCGCTCCTCGGCTGCAATAGAGCGTCAGGTTAAACTTGATCCAGATGAAAAAGGTTGATAAAAAACATAATTATGTGGTCGGCACATGTGTTTTCTATTTGTTCTGTTAGTTCAAAGGCGTCTGGTTTGTATTCAGGGGCTGTGAGGCTGGTGTGCCAAACTTGCTCTAAAAACAGTTTTGAGTCAGTGACCGTGAAGTTTAATGAGAGTTTACGCCAGGTAAAAAGGGATGGAGAACATAACCTGAGCTCGCCCGCAGTCCAGCTACTTCATTAAAACGAACACGGGGGTTTATGAAGTTGCATAAGTCGCAAGGTAGAGTTGTTGGACAGAAACCTACATCCTATCTGCATCTAGTTTTAGAAGTTGCTTTTGTGTGTGCATGAAAAGCCTTACGAGGTACATTTAATCACTATCTTTACAATACCAGCGTGTCCGCCTTGTTTCTAGGACAGCGTCTAACAAAACCTCCACAGGCACTACAAGATGGGGAAATGTTTGTTCGCATGTAGTCACAGATTATTTCTTAGCATGTGTTTACCTTGGCTTTTGAGGCAGTCAATGTTCTGTGATACTTTGGACCTTCGGAGGATTCTTACACATTTTGTTGTCGATGCCATTGAATCTAAGGAAAGCTGCGACGCAGTACTCATATTTCTATTTACACGGGTTCACAAAGTCTGGGTATGACCGCATACTTCTGCACATCTTTCTTACACGGTTAGGGAAACACGTCCATATAAAGGTTCAAGTACAACATGTATGCAGCATACACGCTGCATGCGTGAACCCGGCGAACCTCGGATAGCAGCGCTGTCATTGCTTCTGGTGTTTACTCAGTGGGGATCAGCACCTCACGGCACTGAAATGTGCTTAAAATTATGCCTTTGCGTAAATATTCCTACATCCTCAAAGCTTAAAATTACATCTGGAAGCCTTTTTGGGGGTTTGTCTGTGTCAGCTTTGCACATCAAGAGATGGCCAAAATGTTTCAAGCTAAGGCAAAAGATTGTCAAGGACATAGGTTTTATGATTCTCGGTAGGATAAAAGTCTGGCCCAGCTGAAGTCAATATAATTCAAACCATTAAAACTATATTTTACCTGGTTGTCCTGCTAATAGTTTAGCCTTCAGCCTAGTCCTTTTTTTAGCTTCTAACAGATTTTTCCTCAGGATTTTCTATTAATAAGCTCCAACCATCTTCCTTTGATCAGTCTCTACTAGAGAAAAGCACAGCATGATGCTGCCACTGCTGTGTTTATCCATGTATGTTGTGTTTGAGGACTTGAGGATTATTCAGATTTATTTACTTACTAATTTTGTCAAAACAAAACTCTAAATTACGTTTATGTCTGAAAACTTCACATGATAGCTGCATGTTTACTGTGTTGAAATTACAAACAGCCGGATTGTTGATTTAGGGTTATCGGAGTAAAAGGGACTAGATAGTTATGTACGAAAACAGGATGTTTAATGTTAAAGCAATTATAAAACATCCTTCTTTTTTCTTACACTTTATAATTTGGTACTAGTTTCTAGTTGATTTATCACATCAATAACAGTCTAAAATTTTCAGGTTGTAATGAAACAAAATGTGAAAAATATCAAGGCATATGAATAACTTCATAAGGAACTGTGATTAAACACCATTAGCAGTGTGTAAAGAACTTTTATGAACTTTTGCTGTAATCTTTCTTCTTTATGTTTCTCCTCTGCTTCTCAGGTGACCCCTGAAACTGGAGTGGTAAATGGCAAAAGCAAGGCACAGATGGATGAAAGCCACATGGCAGCAGAGGATGAGGAGGAGGACGGCCCCATGCCTTATACCCCATCTCCCGTCATCGTCCAGTCGTTGACCAGCCAAGCTGGACAGCCGGCACTTATTAAAAGAGAGTCAGAGTTGGATTTGACCAATGCTGCACTTCACCGCCACATATGCTCTTCTGTAACTTATCAGAATGGTTCTGATGAGGGTTTTAGAAAACCTAATGGTGCTAATATGATCAATGGGTCTCAGGCCGATCTGAAATTAGCATTCAAAAAGACCACAATGGGATCAGAGCTTCAAAGGACTATAATCGCTGCAATCCCAAAAGAAAGCTCCGAGAACGGGCCCAGGACGTCTCCAGATGACATGTCAGTTCCGCTAAAGAAGATCAAACTGGAGGAGCCGTGGCTGTGGATTGCCGAGCAGACCACCGCACCGCAGAGTAGAGACGATGACGAGACGTGCGAAGATCCGCTGTCGATGCTGGCAGCGGTTGTGTGCCTGTCCGTCACGGAGAGGGAGGGACTGGAGGAGAAGCTCCTCGGGACGCGTTCTTCCATTCTGCGCTCCATTAAAACAGAACCTCCGGATTTGCACTTTGTCAAAACGGATAAAGACCAGTTCAAGAAAAGCACTCCTTCTAACTTGCAAAGGACCTCCCAACTCAAAAGTGAACCCCCTCAGAGTTTCCTGTTACCTAGTGTGCAGTCCTTGGCAGAGAGAAGAAACCTTAGTTTCGATCAGGCTATTGCTATCGAGGCCTTGACTCAGCTGGCCGTTATACCTCAAACACCCACTGTTCCCATTAAAGCTGAAAGTAATGGTGAACATCCAATTTCTTCCTTTTCATCGAGTTGCAACACAAATCCTGCGCTGCCAGAAGCCAAACCTTCACCGGCCTTCCCCTCCAATAAAGTCTCGGTCATCAGTTCGCCACTAAACAAAACTTCGGTGATACGCCCTCCTGTAGCGAGGCAGGGGAATGTCATCCAGTGCTCCCGAAGGCTGAGCGCCGATACGAAGCCCTCAGTTTCAGATGTGCAGTCAAACTGGAGGGGGGCAGAGCAGGCTCGCGGTTCTTACGTCATCAAATCTCAGTGTAGCTACAGGGAGTCCATTCATTTAGAGTCCAGCAAGGGGGGTGAGCGACTTTTGGAGGACAGAGAAGGGTGCGTCATTAAAGTGAGGAGGAACAGGGACGAGGAGGAAGTGGCAGCTCAGCTGGCGGATCTGGCCTTCATCATCCAGGCACGACAGCAGTCCGATCCGCCTAAGGGAACACCTGTTTCAGCAATAAAGAACAACTACAAATCCCAGCAAGCCCCCAGTCAGAGTAAGCCCCCCTTGAAAAAGATCAAAACTACCCCCTCCAAGCCCAGGAAGAGGAAAACTGATGGATCACAAGAGGGCGTCAGCGGCCGGACAGCTCCCTCGAAACGGACGCCCAACAAGAGCAGAGGTCAGAGCCGACAACACAAGAACGTTTTTCTGCCTCTGTCTCAAATTGATCTGAAGAAATACACGGCTGAGGCACAAGAGGCAAAGAGGCAACTGATCAATCAAGGTCCCACTCACAATTCAAGCCTATCTCATAATCCCATGAGCCTGTTGACTACGAACCTCCCCGGTGCTCGAGAAGACCAGCAGTGGACGCTTTCTAATGTCCTGCCTCTCCAACACAGTCAATGCAATGGTTTTATTGCAGGACCTGTGGAGAGTCACGTTTTATCTCAGGTAGCGCCTCCTATTGGTGAGCTGCAGCACGGTGCTAATCCTGACACCAGCCCTGAAAAGCCAGCTTTTGTTAGCAATGCCAATGGGTTCCATGTTGTGAGCAATGGCTTCCCAGGGCCTCCTGATTCACCACCTGCAAGCCAACAGAACTACTACAAGTTAGATACGTCTGGGTCTACCAGGGCCGTGCCCAAAGCGACTGACGGCGCCCACCCTGCGGAGTCCACTCCAACGAGGAACAACATCAACATCTTTTTGGATTCTCCATTGAATTTTGTGGATACCCCTATCAGGAACCTGCTCAGTACTCCTTCCAAAAAACTGTCAGATCTTCCTTCCTGTCAGTGTGTGGGTGAGTTAGTCCTGCATGAAATTAAATAAAATGACTTCAACTTGTTGCATAATCTCACTATGAAAAATGCAGACAAATCCACACAACACTTTACATTCCTACAAAGACCTCCTCCTGTAAACTATAAACAATTCAGTTTCTTTTTGCTGTGATTACTGCTTAAAATCCTTTTTCAGGTTCATCTCTGCCAGTTTTGTGCAGCTTGAGATTGAAATATTTTCTACCATTTTTGTAAAATGAACAAAAAAGGAGACCACGTTTGAAGTCCTGGACTTTGACTAGATCGTCCTGACAGACCAGCATCCTTTGAGCTAAACATGTGCTCCTAGAAGGAACCACCACACTTTCATATCTGCTCACTGAAACTCATAAATGATTTGACTATATTTAGCGCCATCCATTCCCTCGTCTCTTCTGACCAGCATGATGCTACCGTCACCATGGAGATGCTGAAGGCCAAGAAGTTTTGCTCAAATTTGTTCTCATCTGACCAGATAGACAAATGCTTTTACTATTTCCCTTACATCTGAAAAACTATAAAAACATGACTCATGACTTTATTTGAACCGCAACTTTCTTCCTACCACCTTTCCTTAAAAAGAGAAAGAGATTTTGACTAAAAGTTGTTCTGTTTTATCGTCTCCCACCTGAGCTGTGGATTTCTGCAGCTCATTCAGATTTATTAAAAGCGTCTTCGAATATTACACTTTCCTCCTGGCCTGTCAGTTTAGATGGATAGCTGCACCTTAATATCTGTTGTAGTCTTTCCACTTTCAGATGATACGTGCTCCTGGTTTTATAACTTCCCCACAACCTGCTTGCTTTCTTCCCTGATCACCCTTGTTATTGATCAACAGCATTCCTAGACAAACATCTGAAGTCTCCACAGAACTATTATTATTACAGTTTTCTGCACTGGATTTTATTCAGGGACATCAGATTAAAGGGTTCTAATTTAAGATTTGAGATTCAATTTCTCAACTATGATGGTAAATCACAGAAAACCAATTTAAAAATATAAAAAGACAGAAAATCCTCAGGGTAGGACTTGTGAAATATTGCAAGACAATATCAACATAGGTTGCGGTCAGCCCGCATTTTCCTGACTATGTTTCTCTATTTTTCCATCTGTCTGATATATTTTATTTGATATAAAGCATCTCAGTCACTGAAATATACATTTGGTCTCATAAACAAAAGCATTAGAGTTCAGACTACGAGCCAAATTTGTTACTGACATGCATAAATGAATACATGTCACTTGATGGAAATGATATCCACACTAATACAGATTCCAAGCAGTGCTTTCTGATTGCAATATAGATAAAAAGTAATACTATATTTACACACCATCTAAAGTTACACTCTATTCCTCTAGGGTTGGATGCACATTACAATTTGACTGCTTTATAGAGCTTTATTTATGTCAAACCAAATGCCGAACCACAGCTTGATATCAGTAACTGTTTGGATTTTAACAATAACCACTTGTTTTTTTTTCAGACCAAATCATTGAAAAGGAGGAAGGCCCTTACTATACTCATCTTGGAGCAGGACCCAATGTTGCTGCCGTCAGGGAAATGATGGAAAACAGGTGAGCTGATTTGTTTCTAAAGAACAGTTTGAGAACCTCCCGGTCAAAGAAGTGAAGGATGGCATCAGAGCTATTTTTAGTGAGTAGGAAGTTTGGTTAAGGTAGTTTAACACTTGCTTCATGTGTCACACTACAACACTTGTGCACGAAGCACACAGAAACATGCAGCGTGCCGAAACAGGAAACCCGTACAGCTGAGACTGGGGGCCCAATAAGCTGAAATGACAGCTTGTTTCATAGGTCTTTGCATCCATCACTGACCACCCGACAGCATGTTCCTGCTGTAACGGTAATAAATTACAACCCAGTTCAGTTATAGCAGCAGGCAAAGTTAGGATACAGGGAGAGCTTTAGGTAAACTAATGTTTCAAGTGTGGATATAACGAAGTCTTGTTATTGCTGTCTGAACCCCGTTCAATATGACATTTTATATTCAACATATGGATTATATTGTGTGATAATTTTACATGTTGAGGATTAGAAACTTAGTTTTTTTGGTCCCACAGGTACGGTGCCAAAGGAAATGCAGTCAGGTTGGAAGTTGTTGTCTACACTGGGAGAGAAGGGAAAAGCTCCCAGGGATGTCCCATCGCTAAATGGGTGTGTATCTGCTGGGATGCTCAAAATCCCATAATTTTCTTTCCTTTGATTGCGTGTTGAAATGTTTACCTCTATTTAAGCAAAGAGCTTCTTAATTTTAACAAGTGATTTCCGGCGTGTGTTTTCTGCTGACCTCTTATCTCCCGATCGACCCGTCAGGTGATCCGACGTGGGAGTGAGGAGGAAAAGCTGCTGTGTTTGGTCCGACAAAGGCCGGGCCACCACTGCGACTCGGCCGTGTTGGTGATCCTCATCCTGGCATGGGAGGGAATCCCTCGAGCAGTGGCGGACCACCTTTACCAAGACCTCACGGAGACGCTCTTTAAATATGGCTCCCCTACCAGCCGCCGCTGTGCCCTCAATGAAGAGTGAGTTTCATTTATCCTCTCGCTTATTTATCTTCTATTCCAACACTGATCTTACATCCCTGTCGCTCCAGTCGCACATGTGCGTGCCAGGGTTTGGACCCGGACACATGCGGGGCTTCATTCTCCTTTGGCTGCTCCTGGAGCATGTACTTCAACGGCTGCAAGTTCGCCCGGAGCAAAGTGCCTCGCAAGTTTCGTCTGGCTGGAGACCTTCGGGAGGAGGTCAGAGGATGTTTGCATCTTTGTTTCAATCGGCAAAATTATAACTCATAAAACTTTTTTTTTTTTTTTACTAAGCTGTGTATTATTTACTGTAAATGTGCAACTTTTAAACCAAATCTCTTCCAGTATTTTGCCCCCTAGTGGCCAATGTTCACCATGACACTTGAAGCTATTACAACAAATGATATTAAATTCAGCAAAAATGTTTCTCAATCTTTTTGTTTTAGGAGGAGAAGATCGAGAACAGCCTTCAGAGTTTGGCCACTGATCTTGCTCCCCTCTACAAAAAACTGGCTCCTGTGGCGTTCCAAAACCAGGTGAGAAACATTATACCTGCATAATTGTAATTCAGATTCGAGAACGTTTTATGCCTCTGCTACTTTATTTTTCTGTTTAATTTCTAACGACAGCGTTTATAAATGTTCTTTTTTTTTTCATTTTACCCTTCACAGGTGGAGTACGAAGCGGCAGGAGACGCTTGTCGCCTGGGTAGGAAGGAGGGACGTCCTTTCTCAGGGGTCACGGCTTGTGTAGATTTCTGCGCCCACGCTCACAAAGACACCAGCAACATGAACAACGGCAGCACCGTGGTAGGCGTGCTTTATGATTATCAGCAATTTGAGAGAACTGGATTTTGGTTGTGTCTCGGACACACAGCTCTAAATGTTTCTGTTTTTGTCTGATAAAACCACAGTAAATAAAGTGAGTTTTGGGGAATTTATTGTAACAGATCAACATAAACTACTGGGTAACTGTAAAGTGGAAAAACAATATTATTGTTCATACTTTACGGGTTTTTTCAGACAAAAATATGAATTTGAAAATTGTGGTATGCATTTCTGTTCGGCACCATTGAATTTTTGTAGAGCAAGCTTTGGTTGTCATCACGTTTTCCTAGGGGTTTGTGTCTACCTGCTTTGAAAACCTGGGGGCTAACATACTTTCTATTTCTCTGTTTTTGTCATAGCTACCTGTATGAAATGTCTGTAAACGGCATTTTCTTATGTTTGTTGCTTAGATAACAAAATTGAATCCAACAAAAAAGTGTATTATTACCAATTCTAAGTGCTCGTATTTGGTTAAAAAAATGTATTGACATTTTCTTTCCACGTCAAAGTTCGTGTTCTGTAATAAAGGTTGACGCTGATCATTTCCTACCATAGAAAAAGACACAATTTGTTCAAATGAAAACATGACCTCTGTTTGATGTGTTTTTTTTTCCAGGTTTGCACTTTAACGAAGGAAGATAACCGCGCTGTTCGGAATATACCGGAGGATGAACAGCTTCACGTGCTCCCGCTCTACAAGATCTCTGACAGAGACGAGTTTGGCCAGGTTGGAGGCCAGTGGGCCAAGATCCAGAGCGGTGCCTTGCACGTTCTCTCCTCATTTCCCAGAGAGGTAACTGGACAATGAAGTAGTATTACAGAATAATAAATAATAGCCGTTTAAGACCTCAAACCTTTTTATATTTGGTCAGACGTTCCTTCTCACTTAAATGTAATGTATTTCGGGAGTATTGTTGACAGGAAAACATTTAGTTCCACTCCAAAACATGTTTGAGCTAGCTGAAGGTCTGAGACTAGGTGGAAAATTCATATTCTAGCTTGACGATGCTTAACATAGAGCCAGATCTCCAATGCAATGTTATGATAAAAGGATGTTGATGGGATGGTATGGTCCAGGCAAAGCACAGGCCTAAAGCTGCGTTCAATTCACCTTGGCAAGCAGGTTCTCAGAGTTGATAATGCTGTCACACCCGAGTTAAAAGTGCCCCAGTTAACAAGTTAGAGAAGTCGGGATTTGAATGTGACAATACCTTTTATGAACATTGTTTTAAGCAGTACAGGTGATTTCTACAACTACTACAACTAATCCAAACATTAAGACTTAAAAGTTTGTGTTCCTAGGTGACAGCTGTAGTTTTAATTATCAAGAGAAGCACATATTTCAGTTTAACAAAGCTGGTATACTTACCTCAAAATGACCTTGAAATGTGGTTCTACGAGGACTTTTGATGAAGGCTACTCTTTCAAACAATTTCCTCCGGGATCATTAAAGTCTATCTTATCTTATCTTATCTTAACTATGTTTCTCACAAAACGTTAAAACCCATGTATGATTTCCATACTGCTTCTTAATTATGCAGTAGTTTGCTTTTTTTGTTTGTTTATCACATCAAATCCTGGTAAAATACATAGAAGTTTGTGGTTGTAACATGTCGGGAATCTGATGTAAAGGTCTTTTACAGTCTGTTTCCTCAGATTTATTTGGTCATTTCTTTTCAGGTGCGTGTGCTGGCTGAGCCTGTGAAATCTGCTCGTAAGATAAGACAGGAAGCTCGTCTGAAGGCTCAGGCAGAGAAACTAGAGAAGAAGCAGGCGATGCCTCCTCTCACCCCAGGGAAAGACAAACCTGACACCCCGAATAAAGGTAGTACATCTAAACTTCTGATGTTTTTTGGCTTTTAGAGAATAATTACGGAAACCTTTGGAAATTATTTGACATTTCTCATTTGTTTGCCCCCCCAAAAAAGAGCCTCAAGGGTTCTACAGCTCTTACAAGGTTCCACCGCGTCCCGCCAGCATGGGTAGATCTCCACCGGAGCAACATCAACCCACCGCTTACAGCCAGAGCCTCAGCAGCTGCTCCTCTCCAGGGGGAGCGATCGTTTCACAGAAGGAGGTCCTCACCTCCAACCACCACAACATATCAAGCCTCCAGTGTGAGCTGAACGTCGTAGCTGACAGCTACTGTACGGTGGGCAACACTATGAGCGGACTAACGGTAGCCTCGGGCGAGCGTGGCCCTTTGTTAGATCATATACCTCCAAAGAACATCAACGACAACTATCCCTTTAAAGCTGAGCCCAACGAGGTGCTGTGCTCTCCTCTGTACAGACCTCCCCCCTCCTCCTTGTCCTCCAGACCTACCTCTGAGGGCCTCTTCAGCAGGCTCAATGGACTTATTCGCACCACAGACGGCGTTCCTGGAGAGGTCAGGGGCCGCGACCTCCCTCCAGACCAGCCTGTCCCCTTACAAAACCCTCTGTTTGAGCTGCAAAAGCCGGAGCAGGAAGAGGTGTGGTCCGACAGCGAGCACAACTTCCTGGACAAGGACATAGGGGGGGTCGCCGTTGCACCGTCACACGGCTCAATCCTGATCGAGTGCGCGCGGCGCGAGCTCCACGCCACCACCCCCATCCTCAAGCCGAATCGGCGGCACCCCACGCGCATCTCCTTGGTCTTCTACCAGCACAAAGCCCTGAACGAGCCGGGCCACGGGATGGCGATGTGGGACGCTAAGGTGGCCAGACGCGAGCGAGAGCGCGAGGAGGAGGCAGAGAGACTGAGAATGGAGGAAAGCAGCAGGGTGAACAGAAAAGCATCGGGGGCAGGGGAGGGAGAGGAGAACGGGGAGACGGAGGAGGCAAGAGGGGCAATGAATGTCCCGACGCGGCAGGCTTTCACCGCGCCGACGGGCGGCATCATCACCGTGTCTCCTTACGCACTTACGCACGTGACCGGCCCTTACAATCGCTGGTCCTAGTCGACGCGTTTCAACAGACTCACGCGAAAATCCCACACCGTGGTTCTGCCTTACCTCACTCAGCTCCAGACCGCTACTCTCATCGTTGTAGTGTCGTTTTTTTTAATCGTGCTTTTCTATTGTCTGCTGACTTTGTCCTTCTTAGAGTCGGCCCTCCTTGGGTGATGAGAAGGACCAAAGTTTGTCGGCTTTTTAACTGTGAGTTTTCGGTGCTGGTTTTTAATGTAAAGAGATGGTGCTTTGAAGCAAGATGTTTTTAAACCGGTTTTATTCACATAATTAAGAACAACAACAACAAAAGATGTGATTATTTATTATGATCATGATGATTTATATTTAATTTCCGCTGTAAGCCTGTTTACTGCAAGATGTCTATGATACTCTGCTTTATAATGTACAGTAGGATTGTACCTCGGTGCCATTCTCACTGTAATCTTGACTTAGCAACGCCGTTACTTCACATATGCTAATATTATTTACTACCGATTGTCACATGTAGTATCATGCTTTTATGTTTTTGGTTTGTCTCTTTTTTAGATCTTTGTTATCTAGATATTGTCTTTTTCAATTCACAGCTATAGACGTAATAAGGAAGCACTTTTTTTTTCCATTTCCCTTAACTTAACTTGAAAAAATGTGCATTGGTTTAAATCTGTGTACTGACAGTGATAGTATACAGTAGATTTCACAGTTTAGAATGATATATTTTACAGTGTTTCTGCAATAACTACTTTCTTTTTTATATTCAGTTAAAAATGGCAAACTTATGTAATGGAATTCAGTACTTGCCAAAAGTAATGAATCATGAGAAGCTGCAGAGGTTTGGTGCTCAGCAGGCTTCCCAGAGCCGGTCCAAACAGATTGAGATTTGGGGTTCAATCTAGCTCAAAAAATATCCTCTTTATACCCTCCAAGTTTAAATCTGCATACGTTACACATCTAAAATATCCACCATTGTGCAAACGCTATTAAGCTTTTTGTATTTTTAGTCTCAACTGGTGCAACTTTCTGCTCTTTTGCTCATTTTATTAAAACAATCAGCTCTTTGACACGTTGGCTTAGGCCTACACTGAATACACGCAATTGACCTTTTAAAAGATTTTTTAAAGATTTTTCACAATAAAAATGCGCTTTCAAATCATTAAAAAAAGCTTTTGCTCTTTTAATTATTTCCCTTATTTTTTCCAGAAAACAATATGATCTTTAATAATTTTTATGAAATCGCACTTTACCCTAGCTTGTGTTCTGTAGTTGTAACACTAGCACATTCACTTATGATCGCATATTACCCTAAAAGAGCAGATGGAGGGACATGATCTAAGCTAACATGCTTGCATTTTAGCTAAGTTTTCTAAGTTATCTTCTCTTTTAAATGAACTCTTCCGCTTTTGTAAAGAACATGTTTCTAATTAAATTAAAAGCGGTCACAGAAGTTAGCTTATGTCTGAAACTGAAACTTTTGGAGCCTTATTGTTGACTTTCATCAAACGATTTTGTTACAATAATTGAAAAATGATAAAATATTCTATGTTTTATGCTATATTTCTCTAATGCTTACAGACAGATGCTTACAACTTCTTGTCTAAAGATACAAATTACCCATTATGGAAGTCTATCTCATCACAACATTTATAATAATTACAGCAGTTGTGATGCTAAACAGTACTTAATATTGAAACTTGTGCAGCAATTATTGATACGTCCATAGAATTAATGGAAACAAAGAGAAAGTTGAACATTCCCGATCGTGCTGACAGATTTTGTGGCTTGCAAGTCAGTCAGTGAGAGGTCGTCCTTAATTGATGGATAGAAAAACAATTAAGGAATGCACCATAATT
This sequence comes from Orestias chungarensis, assembly GCA_032876305.1. Lineage (NCBI taxonomy): Eukaryota > Metazoa > Chordata > Actinopteri > Cyprinodontiformes > Cyprinodontidae > Orestias > Orestias chungarensis. The sequence continues at coordinate 1,445,993 of JAVLVB010000824.1, forward strand.
AAGGCGTACAAAGTTGTGCTTATTCAGAAAGTAAGGCTTCGTTAGAAATAAATGATAAATTCCTAGAAATTGCCAAAAATATTTGTAATTGCAAAAATTAGGCTAAGTGGAGATTCATTGGGGAGCAAAGTGAGAATCAGGGGGTTGAGCCAAAAGAGGAAATTCATTTATAAGAGTTGAACTCCCTATTAAAACTGATATTATGTGTAATACTCTTTTAGGAACTTCTTTAAAGTTTGTTTATCTTTCAAGCGTTCCATATTGATAATAAAACATTTTGGAAATTGATATAAGGATATAAGGTCTATTAGCACACACAGTTTGCTGTTTTAATAATACACACTGTTCTTTCCGTGCTAACTGTTACAGTGTGAGGCTTAAGGCAGTTTGAATAACCAGCTGCATTATGCTTTTGTCTCCTATAAACTCCTACATCATAAATAGCCCGAGCGCGCTGCTGGGAAAAAACCCTAAAGAAAGGTTTTATGGGGATCTTTGCAGCGGCTTACTTTGCTTGTGCTTTGGGTCGGCTCTGGGTTTCCACTCTTTCACTGTGCGTCTCAAATAGGGAACAAGTATGATTACAGAAATTCAGAAGCTAACGTTTTATTTATTGGTGCTATCTCACAAGAAACTATAGAAGCGTCAGATTTAAAACTGAAGCATCTCCCTTTTGTTGTGAAACCACTTGTAAACCTTTGTCACACTCAGTCGCTGGACATGTATTGTTTTTTTTCCCCCAGCTCCGGTGAGTACCTTTGTTTACAAATATCTTTTTACAGGGTCTCAATAAAAGGGCTGGGAAATTTTTTACACCCATTGAAGAGAAGCGCTTTATTTCAGAAACTAAGATAAATGCAATGTTAGCACAACAGTTCACTCGTATTCACACTAACACAGATGGAAATATGTCCCTTGTTTTAAAGTTGGTTTTGGTGCTAAAACAGAAAAGATGTCAGACGCTGAATTGAACGAGTTGTTAACTGTACAGTGGTGCTTTTTCTAGAGATGAACTTATCATCATTCTCTTTTGTCGAATACTCGCAGACAAGGGACAACAGAAATGAGCATTACATTTCTGTTTTTTTAAAGTGCCCGTTTAAGGTACATACCGGTGCAGTTTTTCATTTACAGTTGAAATGTCTTCCAAATAATAACGAATCCTCCAGCAGCTCTTAAAAAACAAAGATCGGCACCTACATGCAAAAAATAAATGAATGAATGTACGCTGTTTCCAACTCACACAATTTTTAACATCAGATTGATAAAATGAAAGTTGTTTTTTATTTTTGGTTTTGTTCTGGGGATTGTAACGAGCACCAGCATTTACAGAGACTGTAAATATATATTTGAACCACATTGTTTTTACTGTACTGTTTAAGGTGTTTTAGGCAGTGGGTGATCATGCTTATTTAAAAAAAAACTGAATTACTGTATGTTGCTAAAAATATATCCAGTTTAGATTGAGAGGAGGCTACATTTGGCATTCCTTTTATGAATGGCTGATCTCTTTCAGGATTGTGAAATAAAGTAATATTTATATTTTGGACCTCATCAAGATTTACCCTTGTGTGTTTGTTCCAGTTTTCACCTCTCGCTGCATTACAAAAAGGCTCAGTGTACGTTTTTGGTCAGTTAGGATAGACATAATTGTTAATATTTGTTAAAGTACAGACTATTAGAAAGGCATCCATACGGTAAACTCACTATTCCTTCATAAAATTTGTTTAAGTTTAGATGATGTCATGGTTGTTAAAATACATAAATCGTTAAAATATTACATAAGTGTACGTTTACAGATTCATTATAAGGCAACATAAGAAATACATTGATTCCTTGTGTTAGATTATGGAACAATAAAAAGAAATCTGCCAACAAACCAGAATGAGCGTGGAACTTTGTCTGGTTCATCCTTGGGATCAGGTTCTAGATGCATGAAAATACAACGATTATTTATTTAAACAAAAATATGCAGAGATAAACTGTATGGGAATGTCAAATAAACTGAAGGTCAAAGGTCATTATTAACATAATTGAATATTTTTCACAGGAGTATTACATGGTGGACAGAGTCATAAGTATACCTAATGACATTTTAAAAATGATAACTAACTTATAGATAGATGAGTTATCCAATTGTAGCTTCGGGATCAATGGAATCAACCATGACATATATGCCAATTTATATTTATTGAAAAAGTTTTAAATGACATTTAAAAGATCCAACAAAAAAAAGGGAAAAACATACACCCTCAAGGTTTGATTCCTGACCGGGTCTGTCGGACTTCACAGCGGAAGACTGATGGTTAAAAAGTTGAAATTAAGAACGGAAAGAGAGGAAGATGAAGATAAAGAGATAGGAATATCTCGGACTTTTGTAAGTCGGCGTTGGGGAAATAATCAAGATGCTATCCCGTGGATTGGTGAAAGAACTTTGGACAAAGACTACGGCGGGTAGACACAGCTGTGCTGTGAATGAGCCAGAGAGAGGAAGTAGTTAACGAGGAGAAGGCCTTGCAAATGATCTGTCCAGTCAAATTATCCACGATTCTGAAGAATCAAGGGGGAGACATTACTAATACAAAAGCTGTAAGATATGGAAATTTAACGATAAATTGTAATACAGAAGAACAAAAACACAGAGCATGTAAGATGAAAGAAGTAGGAAAGTATAAAGTGACAAGCGTGAGTTTGGTACAAGAAGTAAGTAAATGGAGGAAGGGAGTGATTTGGGGAATCCCGACTGAGGGATTAGTTGGGGAGAACAGATTACTTAAAGGAGTCATATCAGGAATACCAGTTGAGTAGAATTTAGATCAAATCAAACGAGGCATTGTAGGGGTAAAAGTAAATAATCTAAAAAGACTAATGAAAACAGTGAATGGAGAAAGAGTGGGAAGTATTTCCATTTTAATAGAGTTTGCAGAAAAAATATTACCAGAAAGGATTTAAAATAGTATTTATGAGCTTTCCAGTCAGACCATTCATTCCACCACCAATAAGATGCAAGAAGTGTCAGAAATATGGACATATGGCGGCAGTGTGTAAGGGCAACCAGAAATGTGTAAAATGTGAAGAGGGGCATAGGATAGAAGAATGTAGAGAAGATGCAGAGGAAAGATATTCCAACTGTGGCGGAAAGCATAGAGCTAACTCTGGGAAATGTGAGGCGAGGAAGAAGGCTGTAGAAGTTCAACAAGTTAAAATGTGCAAAAATATAAGTTATGCAGAAGCAGTTAACAGTGTTAATGGTCAAAGAAAAATGGAATCAGGTCAGACAGAGAAACAAACTCCACAACAAACCAGAAGGCAAACAGAGGAAAAGCTCATGGTATCTGTAGAGAAACTAGAAGCTAAACACAGAACAGAGAAGATTAAAATAATTTCAAGGGGAGCAGAAATATTTTTGGGAGTTAAAGAAATTTCTTGGGAAAATATAAACAAAGGGCTGGAAAGACGGGACAGCAGGCGATAAACCTACATGTTAATATTACAATGGAAGGCCAGAAGCCTTATAGCAAATGGACAGGAAATTAAGAGATATGTAGATAAATTAGTAGAAAAACCAGATATAATATGTAATCAAGAAACAGGGTTCAAATCAACATTAGACTTTGTTATTAAAGGGTATGATAGCATAAGAAGGGATAGACCAGAGGGAAATGGAGGAGGGTGTGTAATATTTATAAAACAAGGCATACAATAACAAATATAAGGGAAATGAATAAATTTAAAATATATAGTAATTGAAATATGAGAAAAATATGAAAATTATAAGATCATATATTTGTATAATCCATGTAAAAATATATCTCTAGAGTCAATGGATGAATTAATTGGTTATTTAGAAGGAAAGATAATATGTTGTGGGGATTTTAATGCTAACAGTACATTGTGGGGCAAGAGCAATGATAAAAATGCTTAGGAACTTGAAGAAATTATGGAAATTAAAAACGTAGTTTCTATTAATGACGGTAGAGGAACTAGAATCAATATAAGAACAGGAAGAGAATCAGTCATAGATCTAACAGTAGTTTCAAACTCATTAGCTCATAGTTGTGAATGGGATATTGACAAAAATACAACTAATGGTAGCGATCATTACCCTATTAAAATTAAAACAGGAATAAAACCAGACGGTAACATAGTTGCAAGTCATGGAACTTTAATACAGCAGATTGGAATAAATTTAGATATATTAGTGATCAAAAATTACAAAAGGTAGATATGGAGGCAGATGTAAACATTATAAATTTAAATATCTGTGATATTATACTATAGGCTACAGAACAATCGGTTAAAAAAAGAGGAGGAAGACACCAAAGAAAGATGGTGCAATAGTGGAACAATGAATGTAATCATATCAACAAATAAAGCATTTAAAGCACTCAAAAAGAACCCTATTTACCAGAATTTCATTGATTACAAAAGAAAGCAAGCAACAGTAAGAAGGACAATTAAGGAAGCAAAGGGTATAGGTATCCAATATTAAATAGTGATGAAGGAACCAAAATTCAAGATAAAGATAAAGCGGAAATATTAGCTGAAACCTTTAGTAAAGTACATAGATCAAACAATATTATTGAGGAGGGGGATAAAGGGAGGGAAGCAACAACACTAAAATATAAATATTTACACAAAAAAAAGTAAAGAAAATTATAATTTACTAAATACACTGTTTAAGATAGAAAAATTAAACAGAGCTCTCAGAAAAACAAAGAAACAGCATCAGGAAAAGATCAAATCTGGTATCTAATGATAGATCATCTCAGCGAACAATCAAAAGAAATCATCTTAAAGCTTTACAATAAAATCTGAGAAGAAGGAGAGCTACAACAGAACTGAAAAGAGTCAGTAATCACATACCCATAGAAAAACCAGGAAAAGATAATAGTAAACCAAAAAATTATAGACCCATAGTGTTAACATCAAATATGTGTAGGAGAATGGAAAAAATTATCAATGACTGATTAATATATTATTTAAATAATAATCATCATATATCAAGATTTCAAAGTGGATTCAGAAAAGGTCGAAATACATATGATGCAGCTTTATGTCTGGAAAATGAAATTAAAAAGGCACAGATAAATAAAGAAAGTGTAGTAGCAGTTTTCTTTGATATTGAAAAGGCGTATGATATGTTATGAATTGAAGGATTATTAATTAAAATTTAAAAACTAGGCATTACAGGAAATACATTTAAGAGGATTCAAAACTTTTTGTCAAAACGAAAAATACAAGTTAAGATAGGAAAAGAATATTCAAAAAAATATGACGTTGAAAATGGAACACCACAAGGAAGCATAATTAGTCCTTTATTGTTTTCTGTGATGATTAATGATGTTTTTGATGAGCTTGAGAAGGGTATGGGTTGCTCAATTTTTGCTGATGATGGAGCAATAAGGAAGAGAGGAAAAAATGTAGAATGTATTATAAAGAAAATACAAAATGCTATAAATAATATAGAGAAATGGGCATATGAATGGGGGTTTAAATTCTCAGTTGGAAAAACAAAAGCAATGATATTTACTCAAAAAAGAATTATAGAACTAAAACAATTGAAAATGTATAAGCAAGAAATAGAGTAGGTAAACAATACAAAATTGTTAGGAATATGGTTTGATAAAAAAATAAATATGCATCAGCAGCAAAAATTCATCTACAAAAACTGGATAATATTCAACATCAAGCACTAAGAACCACGCCAATAGTAGCACTTAAAGTGGAAATGGGAGAAATGTTACTACAATTGAGAAGAACACAACAAGCAATAAATTACTGGATACATTTACAGGGAAGTAAACCAGATCATCCAACATTTACCATTCTAGAACCAAGTTGGGAAAAAGAGAAAAGGGAAACTAGAAGTTTTGGGTGGGTGATTGGGAAAAAACTAGAAGAATTTGAAGTAAACAATATAAGTTTAAGTCCAATAGTACCATTTCCAACAATACCACCGTGGAAGTTACCAAACGCAAATGTAGACTTAACACTTATGAATAAATAAAATGATAAAAAAATTCTGTTTAATTCATACAAAGTTCAGGAACACATAGATAAATATTATAATTATGTTCAGATTTATAAAGATGCATCAAGAGATGAGACAGGAAAAATAGGAATAGCAATAATCATACCAGAGTTTAACATAAAACAAGCAAAAAGAATCACAAATGGATTATCAGTAGACACACCGGGGTAATGGTTGCATTTTTATTAGCAGCAGCACATTGGGTAGAAGAAGTAAAACCATTGAAAACAGTAGTCTGTTCAGATTCAAGCCCAGCACTAATAAGTTTACAGAATAGTCATTCAGAAAGCAGACCAGACATTTTATTATAGATACAACAAATATTATTTAGAATAAAGATGATGGGGTGAGAAATTACATTCATATGGATACCAGCACACATCGGGGTGGAGGGAAATGAAGCAGTAGACCGGGCAGCAAAAAGAGCAACAGCGGGACAAATCAACTTCACAATAACGACTTGTAAATCAGAAGCAAAAAGTATGGTCAAACAAAAACCAAAGGAAAGGTGGCAGAAATGAATGGAATGAAGAAAATAAAGGAAGATTGTTTTGTAATATTCAAAGGAGAGCGGCAGAAATGAGAGCAACAAGGAGAAATAGAAATGAAGAAAGATTAATAACAAGATTGAGATTGGGACACACTGGACTTACCAGCTCACTATTTAAAATAAAGAAACTGGAAATTTTAATGTATGTGGAGTAGCAGAAACAATAGAACATGTAATTTTAATATGTAAAAAATATGAGCAACACAGAAAATACATGATTGAGGAGTTTAGAAGAAACAAAGTAACATTCTTTTTTTTACAAAAAGATACAGGAAGCAAACGTTGTCAGATTTTTGTTAGATTTTTCAAAAAAACAGTTAATAGATAGGATATGAGTTTGGAATTTGTTTTTTTGTTTTTTTGTGTTTTTTTTATTTTATTTTTTTATTTTTTATTTATGAAGGTACAGGGAAGGAGTAGCAAACACGCAAAATATATGAAGATATAATTTAGGAAAATAATCATATAAGATAGACAGCAATAACAAAAGCCATTTAGACCCACACTCCATTCCAGTAGGTGGCGGTAATGCGCACCAGAAGTTGCTTGCCAACCGCCAGTAAATTCTATGTAGAAAAAGAAGAGAACGTCTATGCATCCGTTAGGTCGCTCGGGTCAAACTGGAACACGGCGGCTTCCGTAGCTGCGCATTGTCGCGTCGTTAGGTTGAACTGTTGCTACAAGTCAAGATGGCGACATCGGAGCCGGTAAGAGAGACGAGTCGCGAATGAAAATAAACGACTGTTCGCGGGGAGGCTGCTTGACTCCTCTGTTTCTCAGCCAAAGTTCACATCCTGTGTTTCACGTTTTAGAAACGATTAAGACGCCCGGAGTTACCAGCGGCGTCGCACTTTAACGGCATCGGCGTGGATTAGCGCTAGCATGCGGCGCAATGTGTCCGACTTCAGTCGGCAGGGAGGGACTGACGTTGCTGATTGTCGTCCATTCATACTCCTCACCCGGGTTTGTTTGGCTCGTACTCGACATTAGAGTCAAAGTACGCTGCAGGTCGTTGTGGGAACACTTTTATTTTTCCCTCCTTTTTTTTATTATTTGTGCATTTTATATCGATAAAACACGTGTTTATCGAGCTTCTTAGCTAGCCTAGCGCGCATGCTAAATGTAACGCTAGTTAGGAGGTGAGCTCTGGTGTTGTTCTTTTAAATGTGATGTTTATTGGCTTTACTTTATCTGTAGGTGTTTAAAAACAATCAGTCTGAGGATTCGTCTTTAAATGTCTTTCATTTAAAACCAGGGCTTGATATATATTACAGTGTTGTCAGTGTAGGGCCCCTGAGTGGCTGAACTCTCTCATAATGTGTAGATTAAGCACTACAGCTCTCTAATTACACAATTTTATTTATGTGATTATCCTAAAGGATAGCAAAATACTCATTCTTTAATAAAAAAAACACCTTTCAACACCCGCTAAGCTTTTATGAGTGAGTTTATCATTGTTTCATTTTTACTTGAGTTTATCCTACTGAGAATCCCTGGTTTCATCCTTGGTTCTGATTTATTAGTGATTTGCTTTTTGGCCAGATTCATGATGTGACGCTGGAGAAACGAGACGGGTTTCAAATATTTCCCAGGATTTGGATGTTTCTTTTTTGTCATTTGATTGTGGATATTAAAGATAGTCAGTAGTTACATTGCTGGAAATGGGGGGGGGGGGTGTAGATCTACAGAGAGTGTTTCTGTTTTGAGACACTAGAACAAAGAGGCAAGA
>JAVLVB010000824.1:1476043-1579220 GCA_032876305.1 Orestias chungarensis
ATATATATATATATATATATATATATATATATATATATATATATATATATATATATATATATATATATATATACACTTTTTTTCAGGGTTCCATTGTATTTAATATTTGGAATGTAATTTATTTCAGAAAATTTTCGTTAAATCGTCTGAATATCTATCTTAATTCTAATGTAATAATGATCTGATTTTTGTACATGTTCTGTCAGATCACAACCAACTTTGTCTTTCACATTCATCCAACTAACACATGCTAAACACTTTATCCCTTTATCAAGTTGAAGAAACATTAAACTGAAATATTTACACATGATATTGGGCCTATCAATTTTTCTTTAAGTTAGAATCTAACACAAGGAAAGAAAGAAAGCAGGTGGGGGAAAACTCTTTGTCCCAAACGACCTTTAGAGTTAAATCATCAACTAGTCCCACGAATATGTCTGTAGACCTTCTTGCCTATTCACTGATCACACCCTGCAACTCACTAAACAAGGCAAGCCACATATTTATATGTGGCTTGCCTTGTTTGCACATGACTTAACTTGAGCCATTGTATTGATTTTTTCTATTTTAGATCACTTTTTAAAGGCTGCATTTATACTATGGTGCCTAATCTGTACAGAATAATGTCAGGGTCAGCTTGAAAAAATATATCAGCGAGAACTTTGATGACGTGCCGTTTTCCGTGGAATCAGACGTATCATCGGCTTTCAACAAAAAAACTTTGAATTGTGCGTGCTCTGACGGTGAAAAGCAAACAGAACTATTGTAAATTTGAAATTAACCCCGAGAACACACAGAGAGACCGGCTGTAGGCTGTAAAACTGACATGTCTCTTCACCAGGATGTGAAAGCATCAGAGACACTGTCAACAAAAACTTACACGCTCCATGTTCCAATGAAGGACACAAGTGATAGTGAGATAGGAAGGATGATCCAGAGCACCATGTCCCAGGGTTGTGAAAGAACAATAAAATAAAAAATGAAAAAAAACAACAAAAAAACAAAGCTTCCTTATGTCTTCAACACAGTTGGTGTCAGACCTCTTTGGAGATTTGTGGATTCTTCTTGGAACCGGCAATAAATCCTGAGGCGAAGTTTGGTAAGAAAATCACTCACAAAAAACAAAACAAAAAACAAATTCCTCTGTGCTAAATGAACGACAGATATATATAAATATATATATATAAATTGATATTTATTTTTTGCAGTTAACCTTGTGTAGTTTGAGAAAGTCTTCCACTATCAGGAACACAGACCTGCTTTATAAGAGGCTCCTTGAGTCTGTGTGAGCCACTCCTATAAAGCACCACCTTGTTCTGACAGGGGAGCGTTTGGAAACATGGGTTTGGCCTTCTTTCTCTCACCAAACTGTTTGTTTTGTGCCAAACAAATTCATCGTAGTGTATTCTTTGTCTTGATATGAAGAGTTACTTCAATATTACAAACATATAGCAAGATAATAACAGATTGGGATTATGAAACTCCTACGATAAATTACAAAGCTTAAAATCAAGTAAGCTTGTACTTGTACTTTAGTAGTATGGTCGGTTTTTGCATTCATCCTGTGATAAAAACCATTTAACTGTCCCCTTTATTAAGTATTATATTTAAATTTGTGTCCTGCGTGAAAAAGGCTTTCATTTTAAGCCTATAAAATTTAAAGCAATCTTGAGCAGTTAGTTGTTCCTTTGTTGTGTTTTCCAAGATATTGTGGACTGTCAGGTTGTTTTTTTGGGGTATTGAAAAAAGTTCTGGTTCTCAAAATGTTTTCTTTCTGACTGAAATCTATAGTGTAGGTCAGAATCTCTTACTTTTTTTTCTACATATTTTTGATTAATGAAATTTTTTCTTTATCAGCATGTCTTATATAACATAGTTAGGTAAAGGATGAGCATTCATTCAGGAATGTGGCTTCAACAGCCAAGACCCGTCAGACGGGAAGCAGTTTAAAACAAAAAAGTACTGTTTAGTTTTGGTGAACGAACTGTAGCCCCAGTTACTTTTTCTAGGGGACAGGAGTGGCAACCAAGATGTTGCCAATCTGCTCATGCTGTTCACTTATAATTCATACAAAAATGGTGATTTGAGCTACTGTTTTCTGCCCTGACTTCAAAATGACATTTTTATCACACACTGTGGGTGCTTGGCATCAATATCTACACAGATGGATCTTATTGGGAGGGTTTTTCATTTTTAATAGAAATCTTTTCAAACGAACAAACAGGTTTTAAAATTATTAAAACGGACAAATAAGCGACATAAAAAACCAAACAGATTACTTGAAAATATCAACCAGATGAGATGAAATAAATAAAAAATCTAAATTTAGGTAATGTTATTTGTTCCAATTAAAATAAATGTTAAAATAGGAAATAGGAAAAAGTTGGTTTTCATAACATATTTAAAATATGTGTACAATTTAAGAGTGAGTTATTTCACTTATGCAGCTCTCAGCCTTGTGTAGTGAGTCTGAATCTCTTCTTTTATTCTTTTATTTTTCCTACACAGTTGAAGTATTAGGCTGTTTACCATGCAGCTTTAGGTTCGGCTCGTCTTGAAAAGAAATCTGCAAGTATACATAAAGAGGTTTATTTGGCCACTAAAAGGTGTGCCATTTTTTTCCTATCAGAGTTTATTCTAGAAAAGTTTCTGATACAACCCAACTAAATTCATAGGCGCAGATCCCATCACATCTGCATTATATATGGAAACATATAACTGCACTGACCACTTCTATGATTAACACACATATTTGCAGAATCTGTACTATGGGAACTTTAGCACCATGGCCTCTAAAACATACATTAAGGTTGGGCATCATTATCACTCTATTCACCAGCTAAAACTGAAGTCATGCAGCATAAAATACAGTATGGTTTATAATCCCCCTTTTTATAGTTAAAGTTTTTTTCAGCAATAAATGTCATGTTTCTATTTTGCAGCTGTGTTGCTAATTTCCTCTCATCTTCAGGTAAAACTGATGTACATCCAGTAAACAAGCTGATTTTACAGATATGTGTGTGTTATGAAGTTAGTTACATTGTGTTCTTTTCAGGGGTAATGTTTATTTTTTGAGCAGTAAATGTAGAACAGGCTGCTCTAAATTGATCAGGCAAACGACACGGCAAACTATGGGGTCCTCATCTTCAGAACAAACAAAATGTCGGCGCACGTCAGATTTGGGCTTCTTCGATTAATACGGACCCAAAACAAAGCTGTCTTCTGGTTTGACTTGATTTATCTGCCTCCCGTAGTGTGTTTCGGGTGTTTTATAACATATAGTACACAAATAAAGTATTTTTCATCACCAGATATTAGCCGCTTCTTTGTGCGGTCAAGATTTAGCAAGTTAGCATTTCTGCTACGTACGAAACTACCAAGCAAACGACCCCGGCTCAACCCAACAATTCAATTCTGTTTCATTTTTTAAATACTAAAAACCTTGTATTGTCACATGTTCGTGATTTTGATTCATCCGCTTATAGTGAGCTGTCTGTTTTGTTGTAGCAGAAGTGTTTACTCTTAAATTCAAAACTAGAAGCACAGTCGATGTAACCCAGATAGAAATGTTGCATTATAAACTCTGTGTTTTTACAAGGTCACCAGGTCGCTCATTAAACCTCAGAGGAGACCAGGGTCAGCTAAGGACTGGAGCTTTATACTCACCAGGTGAGACAAGGACGTTCATTTAGAGATCTTGTCATTCTAGTAGAAAGTGTGTGAGATCTTTTTTTTGTTGTTGTTGTTGTTGTTTTTTACACTTTTACAGCAAGGAACCTCACCATCCAGACTCAAGATACTCCCAACCCAAAGAGCTTGAAGTTCCTGCCTGGGAAACCTGTGCTGGGAAGCGGAACGCAGGACTTTCCATCTCCGAGCTCAGCTGGATCTTCATCTTTAGCCAGGTTGGGTTGGTCAGGTTTGCTATGCTGCACTTGTTCTAAATGTGAAATCAGAAAAATAATCGAATACCACAATTATACTTGATTGGTTGGACTTGAACTCAGTTAAGTTTCTTGTGCTTAACATGTGCACTGACTAAAAAGTTGAATCTGTATCAATATTACCATTTGTAATGTCCAGCCAATAAATACATAAAGAAAGCAAACACACAAACAGATTGTACTTTATTAAAAGGTTCTCAACTTCCATTAGAACATTCCTCACTTTCGCAGTCATACACTACTAACCCTCTAAAAATTTGCTGTGATCTAATCTTCATTACATAAAATACCATGAAAATTCCCATAAAATCTTAACAAAAAGGGCTGATCGTTATTGATAGGGTGTCGTCATCCTTTCGCTGCACACACACATACCCTGAGTGATATTATTTTGAACTTCATTAATATAAGTCTGTTTTTTTTCTGGGAAAAAAGGCCATCAGGGAATGTGTTTCATTAAAAAAGTACTTTTTTTTCCTGCTTTAGAGACTTGTTTGAAATTGAGGGAGTGAAAAGTGTGTTCTTTGGCCCAGACTTCATCACTGTCACTAAAGTAAGCCCAAAATATATTCTGATCATTGATCTCAGAGAGGCGGCCTTGTTTATGAGGGGATAAAGAATGAGGTGCATTGTTTTTACCATCAGAGGGACGAGGATGTGGAGTGGACGGACATCAAGCGTCATGTTTTAGATGCTATTTCCAAGTTTTTTGAGAGTGGGGACCCAATATCAACAGGAACAGTCCACCATGAAAGCAGTGAGTTTTATTTAAATGCTGTGTCCTGTCTTTGGCTTGTAAAAGTACTTCAATGTTTTACAGCGCTTTGTTTTATTTTGGAACAGCTCTTTCTGAAGATGATGATGATATTGTATCTATGATAAAGGAGCTTCTGGACACCAGAATAAGGTACAGAAACTACCAACTTATCACTTTCTACATATATATGTTTCAGCTGAGTGAATCACCATGTGATAATGTAGATATACAGTTTATTTTTTTGTGCTGTTATGGGTGCATTTTTGATCAGTATGTTCTGTACAAATTAGTGTTGTGCCTTTAACTCACAAAGACCTACAGTGCAAGAAGATGGAGGTGACGTCATCTTTAAAGGTTTTGAGAACGGCACGGTCAAGTTAAAGCTGGTTGGATCCTGCACAGGATGTCCCAGCTCGACAGTTACCCTAAAAAACGGTATTCAAAACATGCTGCAGTTCTACATCCCAGAGGTGGACAACGTGGAGCAGGTGCTTACTGAATACATTTTCTTCCGCTTAACTTTTTTTTGTTAGTGAATATAGATTTGTTTTTTTTTGTTTTTTACAGTTGATACAGTTTAAAAAGTTTTAAAAGTCATTGAATGTGCACAGTTTTTTTTTGAGAAATCCCAGGGTACGTTAAATGTATTATATTTAAATATAAAACAGATTTTTTAGCTTCACTTGGTCAAGTTAAAGCAATTTTGATATACCTCAAAGAAAGTAAATGATTATTTCTTTCAAACAAAAATATTTTTCAAGGAAAGGTAGGCATTTAAAAGTTATTACAAGGACTCAACTAACAAATATACTAGTTATTATAATTTTGTTACTACTATTAATGTTGACATAAAAAATTTCTTTAAAACAGATTGCTAATAGTTATTATTTTAAAGCAATGGGATATTTATGGATAAAAACTTTGTAATTGTAACCTTTGTAATTGATACCATTATAAATAAATATTATTTATAATATTTATTTATATATATATATAATATATATATTATATATTATAATATAATAAATTCAATATATTACACTATATTTGAAAAGTTCATATAATTTAATTCATGTTTAGTACCAGAAATCCCTAAGTGAAACAAATATTACAGTTTTATTATACGCATAAGGATTTTAACCTTTATTTTTCTCAATTATGATAATTTCCCATTTATAGATCATGAGAATGCCTTATTTAAGATTAGAATTTTACACTATGTTTATTTTTTATAGGTATGTTTCAAATATATGTATATGTGTGTGTGTGTGTGTCAGGTAACGGTGATGAGCATTCAAGACTGTACTTATCAATCAAAGTTTAGAAAACAAGTGGAATAAAACAGCTGGAGAAACAATATTCATTAAAACTTTGATAAAGAACTTTCAGTCCAAAGTTACAAAAAACAAAACAACTTTTATAAACCAAGATGACGATATTAAAAATGTATAAATGTATAGACGTTAGGTTGTCTAAGACAGGAATATCTGTAAAAGGTTTGGCTGAAATTTACTTTTACTTCTGAGCACATTTTTGGTCTGTTATGTGCAGCTACTTAATTTAATAAACCTTTTTACATTTAGTCTTAAGGATGTTTACCCAAAACACTTATCCTGATAACTATCTCACACATTTAGACCTCACCTTGTAAGGCAGCACTTTATTCATTAGTAATGTTGTGTTAATCTGTGCCCAGGTGGAAGACGAGGTGGATGAAATTAATGCAAAGGTTTTCGAAGAAGTGGAGCGTAAGCTGCAGAAATAAGAAAGTTTAACACGGACAACTCAAATGGACCCCATTAGTAGTAAAATGTCTATTAACACGTGTGAAAACTATGTTCCTGTTGTTGATCATACTGGATTGAAAACCTAAAGACACAAAATTATTCCCAGACATTTATTTTTTGCCTTCATCCTAAATATTCTTTGTTCAATTTGCATGCACATGCTGTATTTCATCGTTCTTAAGAAAGTGATGCTGTGTAAAGAAAAGGTTTCTGTTGCTATAGAAAGTTGGTTTTGCTGTGAGTGTTGTAAATTTTATATTTATTTGTTATAAATATTGTAAATTAAGAAAAAATATTTTCCTAAGATTTTTTTTGTTGTGAAGTTTATGACAATGCTTTATGTCTTCCAGAAAAATGAACAGTTATTTCCATTTATTAATTAGATTAAATAATTTTTTTTATAATCTGTTGACTGCTAGTACGGTTACCATTTAAAACATGAAAGAATATTTATATGCATTGTGTTACATGTGTAGTTTTACTTTATCAGATTAAAGTTCATTATCTGTCATTTTGTCTTGTGTGTATCGGTTTAAAAAAAAAAAAGCGATATTTTAAGAAAATAGCATACCAAGTTTAAGACCTTCATACTAAATAGGTACCTATGTTAAAATAAAACATGCAAATCTCCTTTCACATATGTTAAAATATACCTTTTTGAGCCAACTACATGTTTAATCTTGACAGTCGGAGCCAAGGATTAAGTAATTTTTCCATTTTATATAATTTAAAGAAAAGCCATTGATAAAAATGTATGATAGGAATAAAGATACCGGCTATGAAAAACGTACTTTTTGTTATGATTGCCCACAAGGATGGGGGGCGGTCTTTTCTCTCTGCGCATGCGCAATTTGAATTAGCAATCGCCAGAGGTACATTGGGTGAGTGATAGTATTTTATTGAATCAATATTTAATTTCTTGTTGCCGAACATTTACTGAAATCTCCAATAACGCACAGAGGAAGGACCCAGGTGATTAATGGTCATCTATACCTGCGTTAACCTTCGTCACTCTCTGCTAACCGACAGGGCCTCGCTCTTGTTATCCGGCTAGCACGAGGCTAACCGGGCAACAAAGCTAACGGTCTGGCAATGCTAAACGTTAGCCGTCTGTTTTGGTGCAGCGGTTCTGGTGCTGGTTGAGTTTAGACCCCAAACAAGGTTTGATTTGGACAAATGGGACAGAGTCATAACAAAGCGTGCAAAATGATTAACTGACGTTATTATGACTAGGACGTTTGTCGCTTTTGTTTAGACGAGTGTTCAAATCCCTGCTAACGCCGCTCAACTGTCAGTTCGTGGCTAACGCTAGCTAGCCTGACCGCCGTCGAGACCTTTGATTGAATATATGAAGGGCTTCCATTTTTTTTAATTCAACGTTTGCTATATAGGTTTAGGTTGTGGATAAAATAACATAAAACATATAATTATATCACCATATCACCAGCTTCTTTGTCTGCATGCTTGGGAGAAATTCTGCGGTGGAGGAAAGTCTTAAAATAATTTGTGAGTGCAGCAAGGTGAAAGCGTATATTTTAATGGTTAAAATATATCTTGCCTAAGTTCGATTGAAGCTGTAAGCGAGTCTGATTAAACCTGATAAAGCCTATCGTATGTAGTTCACTGGACGCTGCTGTTTTATTTCTAAACAGTTGATCATTGTCTACATATAAAGGGAAATGCACAGACTGCACTGAAGTATAACTCCCTCTATTACTTTATCTTCATATCATTAAACAGAATTTGGTTTAATTGTATTACCGAAATTATATGTTATGTGGAACAATTTAGCATTAGCAAAATGATACATGTCTATATTAAAAAGTAATGCATGGGTATACCCTGACATTTCCTTATTTTGTCATTAAAACTGAAACTGTGGATTAATAATCTACCAAAGCTTCGTAATGTCTGCTACTGCTTTTTACTACTACTGTGCAAATCTTTTACTGATTGATGTCACAAACAATGTTACAAATAGTTAAAGTGGGATGCCATTAAAGGGATGGATAAGAAAATGTAACTTTCCGAAACGCTAAAATGTATATATATATATTTTTTTGTTTTTAATTTTAATTTTATTTATTTATTATTATTTCCATGCAAATTGTTTAATTCCTACAGGCATTGTGTCAAGATAATGTTTTATACTAGGCTAGGTTAAACGTTTGTCATTTCAGTTCTTCAGTTTGTCTCATGTCTTATTTATTTTTTCCAGCACCAAGTGGACCTGGTGACCTGGTAAACAGAGACTGCCCTAACCCTGAATGAGCCATGGCCCAGTTCGGGGGACAGAAGAACCCGCCATGGGCAACTCAGTTTGCCGCCACAGCCGTGTCTCAACCGGGTCACTCAGGACAGTCTCTTGACCTCAACAGCCTTCACTGTGAGTAAAGCAAACCAAAGCTTTTTATTTTAAAGCTCATTTATAGGTATCTTTTTTAAATTCTCAGATATGTCACATTAGCAGATCTCTCAATCAACAATATGGACATAATCCTAAAGCCAACATTTTAATGTCTGGTTTGAATTGATGCTCTTTTAAAGTCACTTCAAAGTAACAAGGCATCAGTCACCTCATTACTATTGTTATTTAACCCTAACAGCTCTTGGTTTGCAACAGCCGTCTCTCCTGGGAGCGTCACCCTCTGTTTACTCTCAGCAGTCCGCCTTGGCTGCAGCTTCTCTCGGTAACCAGTCTGCAGCAAACTATCAGCTGTCTCAGCAAACCGCTGCGTTGCAGCAGCAAGCTGCGGCTGCCGCAGCACTGCAGCAGGTCAGTCTTATTAGTCAACCAGAGCTCAGGCACGAGTCTGTTCATCTTGAGGTCGTCCTTTGTAACACTATAACCATTGCTTGCAGTCTCAGATCAATTCAGCGCTTCAGCAGTATCAGCAGCAGCAGCAGCAGCAGCATCAACATCAGCAGCAGCACCAACAACAGCAACCTCCCCAGCAACCACCTCAACAGCTCTATAATGTACCTCATCAGGTGAAGATCAGTTCTTAGTGTCTGATGTGTACAACTTGGTTTTTTTTAAATTTATTTTATTGTGATAATATGTAGAATCATTTGTAAGCAAGAGTTTTCCATGTGGAAAATAACAGGAAATGAATCCTTGCTTTGAGTCAATGAAATAATGACATTTGGCATTTCCTCTGTTCTTTTCACAGCTTCCTCAGCCTCAGCAGGCGCTGATCTCTCAGGTAAATCAAAAGCATACAACCCATATAAACAGTTTATAACGATAAAGTTTCACTCTCTGTCCTTGTAGCTAATAATGCATTTTCACGTTGAGGGTTTTTAATAATCTCCATCGACCCTTCAGCCCCCCGTCGGATTGTCCACCAGCCTGAGTTTTTCCAACCCTCAGCAGACGGCGCAGATCACTGTGTCGTATCCAACGCCACGTTCAAGCCACCAACACCAGACGCAGCCGCAGAAGCAGCGAGTCTTCACCGGCGTTGTTAATAAGCTCCATGACACGTTTGGCTTTGTAGATGAAGATGTCTTCTTCCAGCTAAGGTTGGGAAGGGTTGTCTTTTTTTTCCAGATGGTCTGTTGCTTAGCACAAAATAAGATGCTTGATAAAGTTCTGTATCTTAAACAAATATGATCTTCCACTTTGTGTGTGAATGTCTTTTTTTTGTAACTGTCCATAGTGCTGTGAAAGGAAAAACTCCCCAGGTTGGCGATAGGGTCCTCGTGGAAGCTGTGTACAACCCTAATATGCCCTTCAAGTGGAATGCCCAACGCATCCAGACTTTACCTCAGCTGGCAAATCAGTCGGTAAGAACTAACAGAAGTCTGTGTTTCGTTAGAACAAATGATCAAATATTATACAATAAATCCAATACTAATGTGTAGCAAAACTAAAGAGTTTTAAACTAAATCTTATGGTTGCATGTAATGTAAAAAAAAAAAAAGGATATCAAATGTATTTGAGATTGGTTCAGTTACATTGAATTGCTTGTGTTCCTGTTTGCTTTAGTTTGTCTTTGTTGGTCTGAGTGGAATTTTTAAAAATTCGCTGACTGTTACCTGCAGCATGACTGGTGTGATAAAAATGACAATTCTGCTTCTGTCTAGCCTTACTTTAGTCAATGAATGATTGCTCCCAATCAAAACGAAGTGAAGTGTAGGCAAAATGCTCCGTTTGCACCCAAGCTCATTGGCCTCAGTAACTGTCTCGGGGCGTGTTTTTGCACACCTAAACTTTTTTGTATCTCAATTCAGATTACGCACACCACCAAACAATTAAAATTGACAATTTGGACGGTGCTCTTGCAGAGAATTTTTTTTGCATCTGCATTTATATTATCCCTCTATGGTAACTCATATTTGCGTAGAGTATAAAAGCCATAACATCTTTTATGCCAGTGTGCGCTCAATGCAGAACTCAAAAATGTTATCAGCCTTTAGAGCATACACTGTAGCTGAATCAACTCATTCGGATTTAAATGAGTTTTCGTCATGCAGCTTTCTATTGGCGGCACAACTTTACATTGCTCTGAGCAAATTCAGTGAGGCTTTCACATAGAAAAGGTACTTGGACACCCACCTACTATCAAAATCCTGCTAAATTAGAAATAAGTTTACTATCCTCAGGGAGTTGGAAATAATAAGGATGTTTACAAATTTGCATCAATTTAATTTAATTTGTCATTTTGAAAATGTATGTATTAATGTTCGTTTAGGCTTATAGTACCTTATTGAGACCGAGGAATATGTTTCTATCCAGAAAGTATTTAAAGAGGCCTAAACGAGGGCCAGTGAGGATCTCACTTCATATATTTAACATTTACAATAAACATAAGCAAGAGCAAAGAAATGTTATGATTTCATTCCTATCACCACCACAATCATTTTCTAGGTTCAGAAATTATTATTTTTTAGCTTTAAACCCTAATGACAGCATATTCATTTTAACTCTAAATAACCAGAACAGGGTTCTCCAGGTTCATTTTAAACGTTGGAGATCTTACCATCGTATCACTGCTTTTTACAGTATTTCATTTGTATTCAGTTTTGATCGTGTCCTTTTACCTTTCTGACTTTTAACTGTTGTGTTTTTAATCCCTCCCTAGCTTCAGCAGCAGCCTCAGCCTTTACCTCAAGCTTCCCCACAGCTCGGCAGCCTTTACAATGAGCCAGGGATGCAGCTTCGCTACACAGATATGCACTGTGCTGCGGACAACAGACAAAATGTAACCCTCCAGTTCTGAAATACACACTCTTGCTCACCCTCACCGTCTTTGCTGCTGTTTCTTGACTGTTTCGTGTTTTACCTGCAGTATAAGAACATCAGTTCTTTTTTTTTTTTCTCTTAACAGTATTTTTTCTTTTCATTTCTATATTTCTCCTACAGAAGCTGCTGGTTTACTGTGATTGAGGATTGGGCGGGGGTGGGGGTTGCTGTTTCTGTAGAAGTTAATTTAAAATTTAGTAATTGGTGAGACTAAAAATGTTTCTGATGAGGAATAATTTGGTTTACAACATATGCATGACAACAGTTTCTAAACGTTAGGACTTCTTCTTTCATGTGTAGTCCTCACAGAATGCAGCTGTTGTAAATGTTATTTTACTGTAGGATCTTTTGGATGACAATGATATGATCTTTGGCACACATGGCAGCAAGTATCTGAAGATTTGAAACCTATTTAAAGCATAATAACAAATTGTTCCAGCAATTAAACAAAATCAAAACACATAATACTCTATTTCTTGCTAGAAGTATACATCAAACTAGACTCGACCAAAGCTTGCAGTTCTGCTCCCCACGACAACGACCCTCTTACCACATTTCCACTAGTTTTGGCTTTGGAAATAATGCCCCCCCACAGAATGTTAAAATTTATCTCTGATAAAGGAATCCCCTATAAAGTACATATGAAAGGCTTTTACACCAATCAGCTCTCTATGGTGTATTTGTTTATTTCTTTTTTACAGCCTATTTTAGCTACTTCTCAATGAACAATGCAGCAGATGTTTCTTTTGTGTTAGACATTCTCAAAAAGCGGGTGTAAAACAATAAAAAACACGCTTTGCCATTTAATTTCCTTACAAAATAAATGACAATTATTAAAAGCATTTATATTAAAACCAAACCGCATTTGTTTGACTTCTGCTTGAAGACAATAAAAAAAACTACATATTGCAATACTAATACTTACATTTATGTTGACAGTGTAGGAAAAAGAATAAGAAGGAAGGAAATCTAAAGCCTTTTTCTGTTTTAGGACATCCTGTTTGAGAAAACAAGATTTCTTCTGTTTTTTTTGTTAAATCAGGCCTTTCAGACTTTCTCCCACCATCCGTCTTCTGAGCAAACACTGATCAAGAGTTTTATCTGTCTTAGCTGTTGATTTGTCCAGTCTTTGGCAAGTTCAAGGTTCTGTCTGTGTTAACTTTTTTTAAATGAATTTATTTTCCTGTTAGTAAATATTTTGTGTTTTATTTCCCCCACCTTTTCTTGTAGAGCCAGGCTCAGGCTTCTAACATGATTAAGTCGGCTCCACCCATGCTGCAGTCGCTACCTCCCCCAACCACATTCAGTGTTCAAGCACAGGGTCCCCCGCCCTCCCTGCTGCAAGCACAGCTTTCTGCTGCCTCTCTGGCCCCCCTCCTCCAGAACCCCCCCCAGCCTCTGCTCCCACAGCCTCCGACCAAAGGTAAACATTCCCAGTTTTGTTGTGCATGCTTTGTTTACATTTCCCACTTGTGTTTTATTTATTTTTAATATTTTACATTTGTTTTGTTTTTACATTATTAAAATATGAAGAATTGAAGTTATACAACACTGAAACCATAAAAGAAGTCTCCTTTTTGTAATGTGATGACTTTTTTTACACCAACTTTTCAATATTACCTCTGCCCATAGATGTATTTGCTGGAGGTCTGCTTCAGCCCCCTGTAAGAATTATACAGCAGCCACAGACTCTGCGACGAATCGAGCCCCCAAATCGTTTCACCACTCGAAACGATCGAGGTCCCGAACTCATCCTAAGGAGTAAAGAAGAACGCAGGTGTGAATGTAGATGCTGGCTCTATCACTCCTACATGAACAGGTTAGGTGATAGGATCTTGTAATTACAGTGTTTTAATGTGACGCTTTTGCAGAGAAAGAGAACGTGAGCGGAGGCGATCCAGAGAACGTTCTCCCACCCGCAAACGCTCACGTGACCGCTCGCCGAGACGGGAACGCTCGCCGAGGCGTCCTCGACGGATGCTTCCACGCTACACTGTCCAAGTGTCCAAGTTCAGCTTAGATGGGTAAATATAATCACTTAAGTTATGATTTAATAGGAAAATTGATTATGGTGTACAAAATCTAAAGGACTTAAAAGAATAAGCACCAGTATGCCACGAATGTGTTTATTAACTGGGCTTCACTTTATTCTTCAGCTCCAGTTGTGACTTGATGGAGCTGAGACGACGTTATCAGAGCCTCTACATCCCCAGCGACTTCTTTAATGCAGTCTTCACTTGGGTGGACGCTTTCCCTCTAACCAGACCCTTCCAGCTTAATAACGCCTGTAACTTTCACATCCTGCACAAAGAAGTAGAGCCTCCAGTAAAAAACACAGCTGTGCTGGACCCTCCTGATCTTAGCCACAGCTACAGTGCTAAGGTACAATATTTACCAATATATCTGCTGCTTTTTAGATGCTACAAAACACCACCTACTTGTTCCTTGTTCCACCTAAATCTTGATCAGATTAAGAAAAAAACAGCCCTTTCAAACTTAGAAAATGCCAGTGAAAAAGCAGCTGGATGTTGTCTGTGACTCATTGGGTTTTAGTTAAGTTTATGGACAAAAAAAATAAACCCAAAGTGGGGGTGTTTTGTTTCAGGTAATGCTCCTTGCTAACCCCAGCTTAGAGGACCTTTACCACAAGTCATGCGCTCTGGCTGAGGACCCTCAGGACATCAGAGAGACCTTCCAACATCCTGCCAGACTTATCAAGGTAAGTCGAACCCTTTCTCACATTTGGACCGTTCTGCAAGACAACGATGCAAAAAGCCTGTTCCATTGCTGAGCAGCTGTGTGGAAACATATTACCTGATGTTGGCTCTCTGAAAAATGGTTTTCCTTTGTAGTTATGGGTCTTCTAAGGTATGACCATTTCTTCCATCAGCTAACCTGTTTTTGTCTTTATCCCTCCCCTCATTTCCACCCTTTTGACGTCTTCTCCTATCTTCTCCTTCCCCGTTTTAACCTGACCTTTACTCTGGGGCTTTCCATTGTTCCCATTTCTCTCTTCCTCCAGTTTCTGGTGGGCATGCGAGGTAAAGATGAGGCCATGGCAATCGGAGGTCATTGGTCTCCCTCTCTGGACGGACCAGACCCAGAGAAGGATCCATCAGTCCTTATTAAGACAGCCATACGCTGTTGCAGGGCTCTCACTGGCATAGACCTTAGTCTTTGCACTCAGTGGTGAGTACTGCTGTTCCCGTACGTTCTTACTCGTATGAATATTTTTACTATAGTTAGTATAGTAAATCTTAAATTTAATACAAAAATCCATTCAGTATTTTCTGTCTTATTTGTTTTATTCTGTTATGAATTTGCAGTTCATTATTATTTGTTGTGCCTTATCTCTTCTGTGTGCCGTCTTGGCTCTCTGTGACATTTTTGTTGTGATAAAACCCAAACGCATGGACTTGGTGGCTGGAAGCTGTAGCCTGGAGCAGAAGACCATTACTTTTATATTTTTGATCTCATCATTATTCTATTCTCCTCGTTAAATATCTTACATATTTAACTAAATTTCAGTGTCTCTGATTCTGTCCCTCTTTGCACAACTCTAATGTAGTGCATTAAGTGTTTCCAGTAATTGGCTGAAAGCGAAACAGGGTTGAGTTTTGGGGTGTTTTATTTATTTCCTTTTATATTTACTTTCGTCATTGTCTGTCGTCGTCGTCGTTTTTCAAAATGGCTGCCGTAACCGGTGACAACAGATGAAGAGCTGCAGACTGTCTGTGCTGAGTGTTGTGCGGGAGCCGGGTCAATGCAATGATTCATGCAATCATTCAGTGACCGGATGGGAGGGGAGTAGCTGTAAAAGGCTCGCCCTAGAGAGGCTTGCCTGTTATTCTGTGCCCTGACTACAATGTTTATTTCCAATGCACCCTCTTCCTTTGCGACAGGTATCGTTTTGCAGAGATTCGCTATCACCGGCCCGAGGAGACACACAAGGGGCGGACAGTCCCCGCTCATGTGGAGACAGTGGTTTTGTTTCTTCCGGATGTTTGGCATTGTCTTCCTACCCGCTCAGAGTGGGAAGTGCTGTCACGGCGACTCCGGGAGCAGCTGGCTGAGAAGCTTTCGGCCGAGCGAAAGGAGGCGGATGGAGAACAGGCACTGAACCGCTAATCCTTCTCTTCTCATTTCCGCTTCTCACAGGAAGGCACAGGAATTACAAAAAAAAAACACAACACACCACAGACACACGGCACAGCACACACACCAGTAGGAGCACAGGCCTATTACTGTTCAACCAAACCTCACCTAGGCGTCTTCTGTTTACTCCTCCACCTGCTCCCCTACCTCCTTTTTCCTCCTCTCGAACTCTTCCGTTCCTCCATCAGCACCTCCACCCTCCCTCACATCCAGCAGACACATACAGGGGAAGCAGTGAGACTAGGTCGTGTTGTGCAGTTCCCAGTCGCAAATGGTGAAACAGCTTCTAGTTCGTTAAACGCCTCATAATTCGCCGCTGATCGAAAGATTTTCTTGTGTTTATATTAGACGTCCTAACTGGGCTCTTAAAATATATATTTTTTGTACTAATCAGTGTAATCGATTTGTACCAGTGATACGTTCTCGACACTGGTTGTCTTTAAGTTCAAAATAAACTGGAAACTGTGGAGCCACTTGCGTGCACACAATGTTTGTTGTAGAAATGTGTATATTTATCATTTATTTTCATTTTGTTTTATTTCTTCAAATCAATTTAATTTGTTCTGCCAACAACAACAAAAAAAGAATCTCCCAAAAGTCTTGTTGCCTGTCTGATCTCACTGTTGGATTCAACACTCGCATATAGAGCTTGGTTTTTCCAGGGCCGTATTTTGGACAGATGCCTCCCATCTGGCGTAGGCGATTAAAACTCATTAAGCTGCGAGTTTCCCCAGACGTAGAGCACGTTAGGGCTGCCCCACCCTCATCCCATTCAGAGGCCGGCCTCAGTTCACCTGATGAAACCCACACGCCTTTTGGTCGCACCTGTCATTGATTTTGACCTTTTTTGTGTTCCACAGATTGATTGATTGGCAGCTGGGGGGAAATTTCTGTTGGTTTTTTAATTTTGTTTTATGCGAGCTAGAGAGCTTCCCTGTGTACTCTTCAGTAGCAGTGGACCTAAACACGGTCAAGCTCACTAGAACAAGGCAGTGAAAGACAGATGAGACCTTGCTTCTTACACGGATGAACTTTGAAAGTTCACTAAATCCATGAAATACGTACTGACTGTTGTCCTGCCTTTCCTCCCCCCTGCCTTCTCTGTATATGAAAACATTTATATCAAGGAGGAAGAGGAGAAAGATGACGAGGAGTCTAAGGATGTCAGTATTCCCACTCACTGGACTAAACTTGATCCGAAATCAATGAAGGTAAAGTCTAAAAAAAAATGACAAATTTCTCCTATTTGTAAGCTACATTTCCTTTACATTTGAATGGTTGCTACTCTTAAAGGTGAATGACCTGCGTAGAGAGCTGGACTGCCGCACCCTGAGCTCGAAGGGGTTAAAATCGCAGCTCATAGCTCGCCTCACCAAGCAGCTGAAGGCGGAGGAGCAGGTGGAGGAGTCCAAGGAGCCAGAGAAACCAGAAGCTAAAGTCGCAGAAGAAGAAGAGCCGCCTCGCATTGAAGACGACAAAGAGGTGCTTGTGTTATTTATGAGAGTTCAAATGGTCCAGAGATTCAAGTATCGCCTTAACCGGCATTTAGAAACTTTGAGGAAGTTGGCAGGTATCCTGCCACACAAAACGACTACAAATGTGCTAACCGCTTTACGGCATATGTCACTTCCCGCCTTTCTTATTTTCAACATCATCATATGACATTGTTTTCGCAACAAGGAGATTTATTACCTCATCGCTATTCATCCTTCACACAGACACTAAAAACAGAAATGTACTTCAATCCAACTGCAGGCGACCGGGAGATCAGGATTTTACAACGCTATGCGCTGGTGCTCATGGGAAATGCAGTCTTCTTAAGTGAAACCACATTAAAGGAATTTATTTAGGCAGTCTTTTATTTGTCTTGTTTTCCTGTAAATAACATGCTTTAGTAAATATTTTACATCTTTAAAAAAAAACTTTGTTCGTAAAGGTATTGGATGATAACGTGACAGTTCTCTGTCTATTACTTATTTTTTTATTTTTTTACCAAACTACAACATCAGTGGGAAATAATAAAAAATGGTTATGATACAGCGGGCTGGATAATGGATTGATTATAAAACAGTTACTGTATGCAAACCAAGCTTTGCTCTTATCTAAGTAACATTATCGGTTCACAGATGAAACTTGTCTTAGAAGCGTTTGACCACAGGCTGACCTTCTGACTTTTTGTTACTATTGATGAAAACAGGGAGAGAATACATTTGATAGACTTTATTGTAGATATATCTGCAATTATTTTGTAGCAGTGAATTTATTACTGTTTTAGTTTTATATTGAAACGATAAGAATATTTTTTGTTTAAAATCTTCAGGCAATGCTTGCCTTATGATATAGCCTTTGATCTAATAACTGGATATGTTTACTTTTGAATTTAAAATTACCAATTATATTTTGAAAAAATGAGTCAGCAAGACGTGTTTGTTGTTTTGAAAGTGTAAAAGTTACTGTTGTGTTATTGTTTTAAAAGCTATTTATTAGTTAGCCACGTAGTTTAAATTGAATTATAAGATTTACATGTACACATTTACATTGTATGTGGAAAAAACAAACATGCTTATATCTTTTTGTGATAGGACGATGAAAAAAAGAAGCAGGAAGAGGCTGAGCGCCAGCGTAGAGAAAGGCGCTATGTCCTTCCGGATGAGCCCACCATCCTCGTTTACCCCAACTGGGCGGCCAAAAACGGCAAGTTTGACTGCAGCGTCATGTCCCTGAGTGTGCTGCTGGACTACAGACTGGAGGACAACAAGGAGCACTCTTTTGAGGTCAGACTTTCTTTTTTTTTTTTTTTATGACTAAGGAGAATATTTTAATAAATCTTAACTACTTGCAAAAGAAGCATAAAATAGAGAATGAACCTTAATACCAAGATCAGTAGCGTTGTGTTTCTGTGAAGATGGGCCGAGTAGATTTTTACAACCGCAGGCTGAAATGCTTCTGTTTTCCTGCTTCTGCACAGGTTTCCCTGTTTGCTGAACTGTTTAACGAGATGCTGCAGAGAGACTTTGGCTACCGCATCTACAAAGCACTCGCTTCTCACCCCACAAAGGAGGACAAGAAGGAAAAGAAGGCCAAGAGGGAGGCTGAAAAGAAGGATGCAGAAAAACGTGAAAGGAAAAAGGAGAAGGAAGAAGAGAGCGAGGAGCCAGCTGCGAAAAAGAACAAAGATGATGAGGAGGAGAAAAGAAAAGTAGTTCTTAAAGCCTTAATGTTATGTTGTCTGTTAAATACATCGGACGTGTCCCTGAAATAACGAGTTCTGTTTTTAACCAGATTAATGAGAAAAGCATCAAAAAGGAGGAATCCAGGGACGAGGATGAAAACGAAGATGAGGGCAGCACGACCAATGCTGAAGAATATGACCCAATGGAGGCTGAAGCTGTTGATGAGGATGAAGAGGATGATGATGATGGTAATCTATAAGTTTTTTTTTTCTCTTGTAATTTCTGTCTTTATTAGACACGACCCTGTAATGTAGAGGATTTTTCTTCCTTTTGTAAGACAAAGACGAAGAAGACTCCACCGACAGAGACAAAAAAGCCAGCAGGGACGAACAAAAGTCGTTGAAGGAAAAATCCTCTAAAGACAAGGTTGGCTTTTCTTTAGAACACCTGAATAGTTTTGTTGCTGATGTATGTAAACATTGTTTGTTTTTGTTTTTTTTCTGCACCAGGAGAAAAAGCAGATGGTGACCCAGAACAGGGAGCTCCTCATGGCGTTTGTGTACTTTGACCAAAGCCACTGCGGTTATTTGGTCGAGAAAGACTTGGAGGATATCTTGTACACACTGGGCCTCCATCTTTCTCGTGCACAGGTGAACATACACTCACAGAAACACAAAATCTTTACGCTTCTGGGTCTCACTTGATGATTCTGCCTTTTTCACATCTTGTGTTCATTTTTGTTTTTAGATAAAGAAGCTTTTGAATAAACCTGTTGTTAGAGAGTCTTGTTACTACCGAAAATTAACAGACTGGGGAAAGGAAGAAGCAGGACCCTGCTTTAATGAAGCCAACATAGAAAACCTCATAGGTGAGTCTTATTGCTTCAAAACATCCACACACAACGGGTTCACCAACTCAAACGGCTCTTTTTTTCTTGTCCTCTCAGGTAACAGAGCTCTGCTTCCCAGCCCCAAAGCTCGTGCCTCATCAGAAGCCAGTGAGTCTGGTAATCTGATTGTGTACAACGGAGCCATGGTCGACATCGCCAGCATAATGCAGAAACTGGAGAAGAGCGAGAAGGCTCGAGACGAGATTGAGCAGAAGCTCATTATTCAGAATGCCAAAATGGGTAAACATTAGATCGTGCTCTGTACCAGTTTCTGTTCAGGACAATGTTTAAATCGTTTCCTTCACTAGAGTGTTGAGGGCCACTTTTACATTGACATTTTTGACCAAAAGAGTATCGGGTACTACTAAAAAGGCTGAAAAAGAAATGAAAATTATGTCCATATTGTGATTATGAGCAACCTGAGTATCTCTGTAGAGGTTCAGTGTCCACTTAAAAATAAGTTCAGGTCCAATAGGCATCTCTGCATTATCTCTGCATTTTAATATTTATCCTGGATTAAATTATATCAAATAAAATAGTTTTTTCTTTCAAACAGATTGTAAATCAAGGGTTTGCAACTAACAGCCCTGATTTTACCCCATAAATACAGGTATTAAAACAAATGCGGTCTGTAATAGTTTTTTTCATTGATTATTTGCACTGAAACTTCAACGACATAACACTAAAACTTCTAGTAACATGTCTTTTTTTTTGTTTTTTTGTTTTTGCTTTTGTTTTAATGTAATTTTCACCAAAAATAGATACCTATGTGCTCATCTTAAGTTTCAGTTTATGCTTTTTTTATATATAAAAAAAGGTAAACATTTTAATAAGATGGTTCTTTAAAAATGACATTTCTAATTGTAGATGTTTATCAAAAGGTCATGTCACATATGCGGCTCAAAACTTTTAGATAGTCTGGATTGAAATGAAAAACTTCCCTGGATTGTATAAATGTAAAACTTTCTGCTCTAACTTATTTAGATTAATTTGAATCTGTTGCATTCAGTATAATTTTAGTTACCTGGTCTGCCAGCTAATTTTCCTTTACTCATACCACTAAATGATGGAAAGTTTGTTCAAACTGACATGTTTAAATGTAGTAGTGCCGGAATGCCTCCTTGGGTCTGTCGGCTTGAAGTGAATTTGCTTCAGTAGTCTAGAGGTGGGTTCGGTTTCGATCTAATCGCTTTCTCTTGGATTGCCTCACTAGTCCAGTTATCAAACGGCAGGAGAAAACTGTGTAGGTTTCTCCGGCGTCTCAATAAAATGAAAAGCTGTAGGAAGTAGGGTGGAGTAGGACGCAAAGTTTTACTGGCGTAACTATTTTAATCTACTTTGAGATCTCCACAGTTGGCCGACTTTTATGACTTTTAGCAACCTCGGTTTGGCGTGTTAGCTGTAGCTAAGAAACCGTCCCATTAAAAGGCAGAAAGGCGTTTGTTTTAGAAGAGGTCTCCAATGTAGGTCAGCCTGACTGGGAAAGCAAACGTAATAGGCTTTATTTAATTACAAACAGAGATTTTTGAGAAGGCTGCATAATAAACAATTCTGTGAAGATCATTTTTCCCCCTTTTTTATTTGTATTGTTTGTGGAAAAAAAATTCATTTTTTAAGAAAAACATATTTTATGTGCATCTATTCCGCCTAATTCGGTCAATCTTCATTTCTATGTTTTATCAAACACAAAACATTTAAATCTAAAAAGTAACATTATCAGAACGCTATTTAAATAACTTTAATTTAAAAAAGGGTAAATGAATAAAAATGCAAATATCTCTAAACAAATGTAAAAATATTGTATTTTAATTTTAACTCAGGAGGTGTTTTGTATAATCTAACCAACACTGTTCATGCTCAGTCGGGTTTTTAAACTCTGTGACAAGTTGTCTCTTTTTTTTTACTGTTTTAAAACAATAAAACCTACACAAATGTTCCAAGTTATTTCTTGTCCTATTTTAGGTTTAAGTTCTAATTAAGCAAAAAAAAAAAAAAAAAAACTAATTTTCCAATTTTTCTCTTCGTAGAGGAAGATACAAAGCTTAAAGCAGAGTTAGAGCACGCCAACCAAACTTTAACCAAGGAGCTGGAGGAGGTGACAAGCTCCCTCAGCCAGTCACAAGAGACCCTGGGAGCGGTGAGGGAGCAGAAAACCATCTACTATGAACTGATGAGCAAGTCGGCCAACACCTTGATGACCACCGTCAATGAGCTTTTGGATGTACTAAAGAAGGTGAGTGTGACCTGTTCGTTCTCATTTTTTATATGTAATCTATAAAAAGCGGACAATCAACTGGCTCTCATTTTTTCCAGGGTCAAGCAAGTGAAACCGCTATGAAGGCCAGCCAGATTCAGACGACTCAGACAAACGGCGCTGATAAATAACGTCAGAATAATGAAGCCGACCTGTAATATTGATCCTAAATTGTAAATATGCCCTGAAAGTGTCACTTGAATCTGTTTTATTTGAGCCTTTTGTCTCCAAAGTCTGTGTATAATTTAAATGAAAACTTTAGATTCCCCACGTGAAGTTAAAATCTCCTTTGCTGTTGATTTCTTTATTCCCCCTGTTGAGACTTTTTAACCAGGACGATGCGTTTGTAGCGCCTAACTTCAACCGGATTTAGCTTCGGCTGCTGACATTTCGTTTTGCTGTCGCTTTAGCCATGTCATGGCCAACAAAGTGCCGTATTGAGGGGTTTAAATGCCAGTATGTTTGAGTGGTACTTTTTTTTTTTTTTAACAAGCAATAATGATGCTTTTTATCTAATGGAGAATTCATATACAACTATAATGAGGATAAACTGACTGGAGGTAGAAGGTGTGGATGATAATTTGGTTTTGGTTAATTTTTTTTCCCCCTCTTCACGGTTTGCCACATTTATGTTTAACATTTCGTTCGTAGTTCATCTGTTTGACTAGTTTGACAAGTTTCTGCTGTTTTGTTTATTTTTTAATTTTTATTTTTTTAAAGAAGTGTGGCTATGCATGGCTCCTGCCTCTCCTGGACCTTTGCTCTGACCGTATCCACCCATCCACTGCTCTGCCAGTCTCAGTGAATCCTGTCTTTACTGTGAGGAGAATTTGCTGACTTTTTTTTCTTCTTTTCTGCTGTAAGGAAACTAGACAGGAACCCAAAGTTAATCTCAATGAATGTGAGTTCAGATGAAGGATTGAGCCTGAACATTTTGAGATCCATCACTGAACTGTGCTTTGGTTTTCGATTGTTTCTAAGGAAAAAGAAAAAAAAAAACAACGAAAGGAGGCTTTGATACATTTTAAGTCCTCCTTATTTTTCTATTGAAAATGTATCTGGATGTCTTGTGCAAGAATAAAGTGGTCATTTTAACACTACAAAGTGTGATTCTGTGTTTGTATGTTTCGTTTTATGGCATTACATTTTTTTTTTTATTCAAAAATATTTGGGATTAAGTGACACTGGATCTCTCACCAGAAGATGGCAGCAGAGTTTACAACCTAAATCTGGACTAGTCAGAATTGTAAAAAGGTCAAATCAACTATCATGTCTTCATGGTTAAATTGAGTAATAAATTAATGCTTAAACATTTTCAAACAGGCTTGGTTTTCTTGATAAAGTAACTTTTTACTATTTTTAACTATAGGTGTGCTAGTGCAGCTGTCTCCTGCACTAGAACACCTCTCCAATATCAGCCTGAGTCAGGAGAGAGTCCCGCTGCTGTGGAAGACGTCCCACGTGGTTTCTGTCCCAAAGAAGTCAAGGCCATCTGACCCAGAGGACTACAGACCAGTCGCTCTCACAGCTCATGTGATGAAGGTCATGGAGAGAGTGGTCCTGGCCCAGTTGAAGCCTCAGGTGAGGACGTTTCTAGACCCCCTACAATTTGCCTACCAGCCCCATTTAGGAGTTGACGATGCAGTTATCTTCCTGCTGCAACGAGACCATGTGCACCTGGATGGTGGAGGAGAATCACATTCTTTGATTTCTTGAGTGCCTTCAATACCATCCAGCCCCTGCTACTGGGTGAGAAGCTGTGGAGGATGGGTGTCCAAGACTAGATGATCTCCTGGGTTACTGACTACTTGACAGGCAGGCCACAGGTTGTCCATCTGGGCAGTGTCCTGTCTGATGTGGTGGTCAGTGACGTGGGAGCTCCACAGGGAACTGTGCTCTCTCCCTTCCTCTTCACCCTGTTCACAACTGATTTCCGGTCCAACTCTGAGTCATGCCACCTACAGATGTTTTCCGATGACTCACCTGTTCTCGGGTGTATAAGTAATGGAGAGGAGGGGGAGTACGGGACACTGATGGACAACTTTGTGGAGTGGTCTGAGCATAATCCCCTGAGGCTCAACATTGGTAAGACAAGAGAGATGGTGATTGACTTCAGGAGGAAGAAGACGCCCTCACCGCCACTGAGGATCAAGGGGGAGGTGGTGGAGGAGGTGGAGGACTGCAAATACCTGGGAGCGGTGATCGGCAACAGACTTGACTGGGCCTATAACACTGACGCTGAGTGCAAGAAGGGGATGAGCAGACTTTATTTCCTAAGGAAGCTGAGATCCTTCAATGTGTGCAGCAAGATGTTGGAGACCTTTTATAAGAGTGTTGTTGCCGGTGCCATTTTCTTTGCTGCTGTGTATTGGGGAAGCAGCATCAGAGCCAGGGACTCGAACAGACTGAACAAAATAATCAGGAAAGCTGGCTCTGTACTTGGACTAAAACTAGAATCCCTAGAAACTGTAATGGAGAGGACAACACTGAAGAAGCTGTTGTCTATCATGGACAACAAGGAGCACCCTCTCCACCACACAGTGGACAGACAGCGGAGCACCTTTTCACATAGATTGCTTCAGCTCCGCTGTCGAAGGGACAGACACAGAAAATCTTTCCTGCCACATCTCACTGTAGAATAAAACAATTCATTCTTTGGTACTATTTTATCAGTTAAACTCAAACATCTGCATCTGTTGCACATTTGCTTTTGTACATATAATTTAAAGCATTTTTACATTTTAAAGCATTTTTTTTATTCTAATTTTTATTTAGATTACTACACCTTGTCTGTAGGCTGCAACTGCAAAGTAATTTCCCTACGGGGATGAATAAAGTACTTCTATTCTATTCTATTCTGTTTACTGCTTTCCTTTCCAATTTTGCAGTTTTCAAAGAAAACAATTATTTGTCTGATGAAACTTTAAACTATGCATCATTAAAGCAAACAAGATTTAAAGTAAACCTAACATGCTTGTTCGTCATTCAACAAGAAAGATGATGTGAAAAAAATGGCTGTCAATGGAGCCTTCTAAGGGGAAACACTGTAAACCTAAAACCCACCAGTATGTCTGCAACACATTTACCAAAAAAACATATATCTCCAAGACGTCTTTATATACACAGTAGCAGTTTTTGGTAATGGCTGGAATCTTTATACTTACAAGGACCATTCACACAAACTATGGATAACACTGCTGATGACTTTCTGGGGCGTGTACCTCAAAGGTTCGAGACATTCAGACTAAATGAATGACTCGCATCGATTAAACAGGTGGTTTCCTCTAGAGCCTCTATTCTTCTGTGTCAACCGAAGTCATAAATGTTTTTTTTGTTTTTTTCCCCTGATGTTGTTGCTTGTTGCATCACAAATAAACAATAGTTGAATATATTTGTGATGTATTTGTTGGAAGTTATTCAGCTGAAAATAAGCAAATTCATGACCAGATCTGGGCTGCAGAGCAGAGCGTTTTCAGCACTTGTTGACATCCTGGTCTGGAGATTGAAAATGTGCATATTAAGTTAACCGGACTCCCTAAATTTCCCTCGGGAGTGAGTGTGTGTGTGGTTGGTTGGTTGGGTGTTTGCCCTCTGATTCTGTTGATCACCGAGGAACACAGCGGGGTAATGATTTCCTCCTCTCGTCTAATGACAGATAATTGTGCAGGACTGGCAGGTACAGACAAAAATAAATACAAATACAAATTTGAACAATTCTTCAGAAGTAACCTTCAAAAAGCCCTAACTATAATCTCAGCAAGCCCCTTGAATTTATAACACTAGCCACCAATATTAAAGTAATTAAGATCCAGATAATTACTTTAATATAACATTTTAATTGAAGTAATATATTACCTCAAACAGTTACAGTTGTAAATTTACCTGCCTAGAGATTACGCTGTCAAGCTATTTTCTTTTGACGTCTGATTATCAACATACATAAAAAGCTTTGTTTTGCCACCAAAATCTGGCAAACACATGCAAAACCTTCTGTGGGAGCTCCCTCTTAGACTTCCTCACTTGAGACAAGATATTTTCTTCAACGTCTGACCTTTGACTCCACTTGAGAGGTTTTTAAGAGGTCAAATCATTCCTCAGTAACATCATCCCTGAAGTTGGAGACACGTTTCATGGGTGTGAGTAGATCTGTTTCAGGTGAGGAACGGCATTAATGTTGGATGTTGTCAGAAGAGGAGCGGAGCAGTTCTTGCTGTCTCTTCTGGAGGTTTTGTTTCCTCTGAAGGGAGTTGGTGCTCATGTGAAGCAAAGTTTACTCCCCCTCTGTTTAAAGTCCTACAGTAATTAAAGTGTTGTAATATAATTTGTTTTTAACTGATATTTTTGGTGTAACATAGTTTACCAGAAGGATCCAGGAACCTGGTTTACAAATACAAATTTAAAAAATGCGGTTTCTCCATCATGTTTCTTTACTCTGACATTGCTGAGTAAAATCTGTGCAACCAGTTGCATTAAGAAGTTGCCTGATTACCAAATGGAGCCCAGTAATCCCAGGATGAACCATTTCACATCTAAACATTTCTAAGATGTGGCCGTCCACCTAAATGCGCCCGAGAGGCAGCAAAGTGACGCGCAGCTCTAGTGGGAGAATCAACTTTTACACGTGCACTCCAGATATCTGGCCTTAACAAAAGATTGGGAATAAGAAAATATTTGTTTATGCTGGAGGAGCTGCAGAAATCCTCAGCTCAGGTGGAACCCTCTGTTCAAAGGATCACTATTGTTCATGCACTCTGAAGACCTTTAATGGAGAAGGCCTGTTTGCAAACTTGGGCAAGAAGCAGAAAGTAAAGTTATATATATATGTTCCTCTCCTCTCCTCTCACGTGTGCAGCAGCTGCGTGCGATCGTCTGCTGAGCACTCATTCATGGACATCCACACATGTGATGTGTGAAATTAGAGCCCAATAGAAGAGGACAGGCCAGGTAACCCCACGGCCAGGCAGCCACAGAAGGCTTTTGTGGCTACTTCCACACTCCACCCCTCCTTGACCCCCACTGGTATTAATTGAGCCACAGGTCGACTGACAATCAGGCCGTTTCATTGCGGTACAAAAGTTTCCTGGGGTGGGAGTGGGTGGGGGATTTGTTAAACATCTCTAGCTCAGTGGCTGATTACTTCTCAATGTAAATCAGACCTCTAAAGTCAGAGGATGCAGCTGTGAAACATGTGCAGAAGCATTATGAGCAAGACCTGAAATGATGATCGACTACTTATTATTTTTTGTCATATATATTTGTCATATATCTATATTTATACGTGTTTTTTTTCTACTGTGCCTAAACTGTGCTCAGAACCTACTATTCTCTGTTTATGTTACAAAACTGTCATGGACACCACTGTTCACACGCAGCCAATATAATCCCGTTGGCTAAAAAAACCCAAAATTACACAATATGTGACTTAAATAAAACTCTATATCACAGTTTTAAGAGCAAGTTTGAGTAAAACTGGAGTCCAAACCTCCGTTTGACCTTTAAAGGCTGTTTTTTGTTGTGTTGCTGCCAAAGCCGAGAATTGAATTTCCTCTGCGATAAATATAGGTCACATAGATGACAAATGGTCTAGCTTCCACGACTCACATCCTCTGAGATAAACCAACTTTTCTCACCCCTTTCACCTCCCAGAGTTTACTCAGAAATCACTGTGACCAAAGTCAAACAAACAGGTCGACCGCCCCTCTTAGGTGCTGTTTGATTTTTTAGGTAATTAATACATAAGAGGCTCCATTGAGGCGGCGGTGCTTATGTTCCTCCGCTGCCTTCATGGGGCCCCTGAAGAAGGGGAGTGAACGAAACGGGGGCCACTGTCCGGCCGGAGCTGAAGGAGCTCGGATTGCTTGAGAGCAGCTTTTAACGAAGAGTATTCGGTTACACTGTGAGAATAATCCACGGCTGGATTTTTATTTATTTTTCCATAGATTGTCTTTAGGGAGCTCATGAACGCTGCGGATGACCAGCAGAGCATCATTGTACATTTGATGCTAATAACGTTTCCTTTTTTTTGTTTCCTTTTCATCCATTTGTGTTTTCTGTCTTTTCAAACTTTCCGTCCTGGAGGCAGAAGGCCGCTGGTACAGAGCCAAGATCTGCTGGAGGTTTCTTCCTGTTAAAGGACACTTTTTTCCTCCCCACTGTCACCACATGCATGCTTAGTATAGGGATTTGCTGTAAAGCCAACAAAAACGCAAGCAATCATTTCAGAGTGCTAATCCAGGCAGAGGGAAAGCTGCAGGTTTGCTAGGTTTCTTTAGATTGGAAATCTTTAAAACTGAATGATTTATCATGTTTTTTTGATTGGAATGAAACTATTTTCTTGTAAAGTGCCTTGAGACAACGTGTTTCCCATTTCATCCCCCCCAGCGAAATGACAAAAGTGAGGCATTCACCTGAACTGCCATGTAGAAGTTACATCTACACTTACAGTTGGCGGAAATTCAGATTCTCCCTTAATAATACTTTATTCTGGCCTTAAGGGCGAGTGTGTCACTCAATGAGATAATTACACGGTGAAAAGATTCCTGGTGCAGGCTAGCAGTTTGCAAAATCAAAGCTTTTCAAATGTAAAACTGCACAGAAGACTGCGAAAAGGGGAAAGCTAACAAAAGCAACAACCACTTTATAGCAACAATGCGTGTGTGGTAAAATCCCATCTGAAACCAAATAAATCCCTCTAGAAATGTTATTTTATCTAATGACGCATTTTTGCCTGAATGAAAGGCCAGGTTTGGTTTGTTTTCTCAGCTGAGCCCTAAGTTGAGCCATTAAATTCCTGGCATTTCTCTGTTTGGTGTACATGCAAAAACAAATCTCTACTACAGTCTGTCAGATACTGACATGCTCTTCCTTTTGAAATTTGCATTTCTAGATGAGCTCAGAGGGATTTTAGAGCTTCATGTACAAGATTAGGGAGCACAATACCTCAGGTTATCTTGTCATCAGCATGGCACACAGGATTGTTTACAAAATGAGAATCTTACAAATAAACTTACCCCTCCAAAAAATAAAGGAAACATGCTTTTGTTTGAACGTTTAAAAAAAAATAATTTTTGACATTTCTGGGCTGCACATCATATATTTTTAAAAAGCCTGTTTAATTCCCTGTAAATTATGACAAATTTGTTAGGATAATGTATGTGCATATATCAGATGTAATTGGAAAACCGGATTTTTTTGTATAATGATGTCGTGGTGCGACATCCACCTCACTGGAAAAACAAGGCTTGTTATCATCTGTGGTCTTCTCAGTGGAGAAAGATATAATTAAGGGATTCTGTAACTTGTGGTATTCCCATAACTCCACTCTCAGGGACAAAGTGTCATCCCACAATAGGACAACAGGGGAGATGATAAAACCAAACAAGAGCCAGTAGCAGAATAAAATGTTTGGGATCAGAATTGGTCGGATTATATAATTTTTTAGATCGATATAACCAACAAACCTTCACAACTACTAACGAAAAAAGGATTTCGAAAATAAGTTAGTTGTACAATATTTTTGTTACTGCGTTTTGTAAAAAACTCCAAAACAAATATTGTTCCATTTTTTTAATTTTTTTTTATATCTTCATATCTCAAAGTCAAATAAAGATAGCTTTCTTTTGGTTTTAACTTTCATGTGTTTTGATTGTGGACAAAGACAGACAGGAGCCAGGCAAAGATGTTTTTTTTAAAATAAACTAAAACAAACAGGCTTCAAATGTAGACCACTAACCAGTAAAAGAAAGCAACCCAGTAGCATAAATACTGAGGAGAATATTTGGTAAAACAAAGAACAGTCAAGTGAAATTACCTTCATAAAAAAAAAAAAAAAAAAAAACAGCTGTGGAGGAGCATGAACTGAGGGAAAATGAGAATGGCTAAAAATGACAACGATTTATTTTTTAAATTACTTTGTACACATTTAAGGGCGTAATGTCATGTTGTCCTGATCATAGAAATGAATCAAACACGTCCTAAATATCCAGGTCAAAGGGGGGCATCCTCCAGCTTTCCGTCCAGCATGTCTTCCTGTGTAATGGCTCTAGAGCATGCCAGGAAACATTTCCTGGATGTCTGACATCACCTGGAAGAAGGCGCTGCAATAGGCTCTTCCTGACGGCCCTGTTCCCAGCTTGTGTTCTAGTCTGGGTATGTGTTAGTTCATATATCCTGCCCCGACTGAAGGACAGTATGTATTCTGGTCCCTATAACGAAGCTCATATGCTGCAAAAGTCTTTGATGTCTTATTACAAGGAAGGCTTACAGGCTCTGCTCCTTCAGTTCAAAGCTTTGCTCGTCTCGCTCCTGCTTCAATTAAGTCCGGGTCTGCCAGGAAGTTAATTTGGTGACAGGTGACACATCACAGAGCGAGGTGAAGCCTTGATGAAGGTGGAGTCGTCATTCTGCTGACATGTCTGAGTTCAATTTGGGATAAAAAAAATTATAAATTAGAGGCCATAAAAGGCAGCGGAACATAAAAAGTGAAAGAAATAAACATGCAATGGTGAGCGTTCTTCAAAAAAAGAAAATATGCATTAGGTTGGATTTGTTAAGACACCCAGAGAAGTAACTTCCCCTCATTCACCCTGAGTCATCTCTTTTGAATTAATGCCGGTTGGCCTTTGAATCGGTACATATATGAATAAAAATAACTATCAAATGTATACAAATTTCGATAATGATAATAGCTATTTATCTAATACATGCATAATCGTGTAATTCATGTAATGGATTCATCAGTTCTGTTGTGATAAATCCACTAATCAGACGATTATTTGCAGCGTAAACATCTGAAACTTTATCGTGGGTTCACTTTGAGTGCAAATTTAAAGACACCCTCATCACACTGCTTATAGTCATTTAACTTAAGAGTCACAAATAAAAACAATGATGTTAGTCCCCAAAAATGCATAATCTCGACTTCTCTTGTACCTCGTTAATGTCCAGAATATACGTAAAGTCTGATCACTGTAGCTTTCTGTGTCTCACAGGAAAACAAAGAGCTTTTTCACACACGTGGACTGCTGCAGCTTTTGTAAGGTGGGGGAGACAGTGTGTGGGGACAGTCCTGTGCACCTGTGAGTGTGTTATGCGGTGGACGTATCTGGCCCTACCAAACCCAACATGCACTGGAGAGCCAAAGTTACAGCAGTTCTTTGCTTTCAGACAATTTTAGAGTGCAGCTGGAGTCCCCTGACAGGGTTGCGATCTTCAGGATGTCGGCAGGTTCGTTGTGTGTTTATGGTTTATGAGTATGCTGCTGGAAACAGTCACCACCTTCTAAAGCACAAACCTATTTAAATAGTCAGTATAAATCAGTTTTCTTCTCTAAATGAGCAGAAAACAAAGCCCCTCCGCTCTATTAAACTCTCTTTTTTGCCCTTCTCTGTCCAAGACGTATTAAAACAAGGCACCTCAACTATAATCCAACTCAAAACAATAATGTTTTTACAAAACTACCATCATTATGTTGGTCTGGCCAACTGTTGCTACTCCATGTTTTACTTAAGATCTACGTTGATTTGTGCTTTGAAGCGCTCAGGCATGCATACGTAGCTCGTCTAAATCTCTCTATGTGGCGCAAAGACAAAAAGGGTCTCTCAAGGAGACGGGCTTTGATCACTGCAGCGATGGCGGAGCGCTGGAATAATGAAATTGTAATAACAGAGTACCTTGACTGAAGCAGAGACGTGTTCATTCAGGCGTAAAGATTGAAAGACATTCTTGAAAAGAGAAATGGTTCCAAAAAAAAACAAACAAAAAAAAGGTGGAAAGTTGTTTAAGTCATACACTGAGTTAGGGGAAAAAAATGACAGCAGGGTCATAGTTGAGCACACAATGCCAAAAGTGTTTAAACCTTTTCTAAATTTGCCACTTTTCAAACACAAAGTTTGTTTCGGGATGTCATTAAGATTTTATAGGCTTTTTAACCACTCAACAACTTTAAATCGAAGGCACACACTGTATTGTGTCTACTCAAAAGGGTGGTGATACCAAAGAAATCTTCCTCAGCAGACTTACTAATAACCTTTGACATCCAGCATGTGCTGCAGTACTGACCCTTTCCGTGTCTCTGTTAAGACTGCATGTCTCATTGCCATCCTAACACAAGCAGGAATGTGACACTCCTTTCAAAGTGCACGTAAAACCTGCAAGAGAGGGTTTTCATGGGTGCAGAAGTCGTTACTCTTACATATAGTGCACACATGCAAGAATTGCATTTAATCTTTGAAATGATTTGGGTCGTATTTAATCTTGGCTCCTGGTCTGAGGGAAAACCTTGTGGGGTCGTTCTGGTCCTGCGAGTCGCCTCCTATAGCAGGACCAGATGTTTTAGTTTGTATGTGCAGACGGGAACCTAAAGCCCAGGGTTGTGGTTCACTGAAATTATCATATGGAAAATATACATAGTGATCACGGCGAGGCCGTTGGAACTGCTAGGACATCTGATACCACTTTGAAACCTGCAGTGCACAGCCAGAGGAAGACATATGAATGGTAATTAAAAATCTGGGGTTAGGGAGCAGAATTTCACATCATTATATTTCTAGGTGAACTTTGCTTTATGATAATCAGTTCTGCCAGCAGAATAAACACAAAAAAACCCCGTCACATTTTGAATGTGGTTAAGATCTTTTTGTCTATTGTCAAGTTAAACAAATTGCATGCCAACAGTTTTTATCTGGAGGAAACTTGCAGCACTGAACAATGAAAGCTTATCTGCAGACTTCCGTGCAATGCAAACAGTTTTCACATTGTTTTGGAGTGACCACATGTGTGCTAGTGCCTAAATTTGCTCTCTGTGTTGAGAATTGCTTTTATTTTTGGTAAGTTTGTTGTTATGCTTCACAGGAACCAACTGTACATGCTTAAAAACATGGGGGAAAAAAACCCAACAATTGCTAAAGCTCCATTTTAACGACAGATCAGCACCTAATCTTCCACACAAACATTTTAAAAAGCTGAAGCATGTAGGGAGAACGATCTTTGACCTTTCCCCTTTAAACAACATTATTAGCTCATCCAGATTTCTTTTAATTGGATTCTTTGCTGTCTTCCACTAAGTTCAGCCCACATTTCTGGAACCTGAGAATATCTACAAAAACTTTGGTTGATTCTGTTTTTGAAATTTTTTGGCTGTCCTGTATGTTTTCCAAAACTATCTGTTGTGACATTTGATTTCCCTTTGGGGTAAATTAAGTATTTTTGATTTTATTTTTATCCTTTTCTGAAAGTCCTAATGATATCTTTTTTAAGGTTTCTGGAGAGGCACCACATTTTTATTCAAGGTCTCCTTGTATTGTTCATGATGCCGTGTAATGCAACTTGGTTTTGATTTCTGTGAAACAGGATTTTTTTAAATTTCCTTTTCCAGTGTTTCACTACTGCAAAGCAATCAGACTTTTAAAATCGAAGCACACAATTCCTTGTTAAAGTTGAAGTTGTGTTGAGCGAATTGAAGACCTTTAGATTTGAAGTGGTAGGAAATAAAACCTTTTGAACATCAGTTTTCAGAATGTCTGTTGAAACGAGATTTGGGTTTATTTGTTTTAAGACGGAGGGACGAAAAACTACAGTCTTTACTCAATAAACTCAGAAAGTTGTAGAATAAGAATAAAAACTGAACTTTGATAGAAGATTTTGGGTTTATATCTCCTGAATCCTGAATCAGCCTGGAGTGCAGATGCAAGCTTTACTTTGCGACAACTGATTTGAAATCTAGATACATTTTGTGCAAATGTTTCTAAATAGGTTTTATAATATCTCAATGGGTAATTTACTGTCATCTTAGCACTGTGTTGCTGCTCTATTCAGCATGTCTCTCTTGCAAAAAGAAATTTCAGTGAAACAAAAAAGACTTTTTCTAGTATCAGCCTCAAATAACCTGTTTGTCAAAAATATCAGATTTCATAATTGTAATAAATAATTGCATTAATTAACTCTAAAGACCAAGATAGCGCTGTTTCCAATAGGATGATGTTTCAGGACAATGAGGCAGTAAAATAGGTGAGGGGTTTTCATACCTCATAGATGCATTTTGCTTCATAACAAAGCAGAACATCTTAATCAGAACCGTCATTATAGATTTGACTTGGCTTCTGTTAAACCTCTGTAACCAATTTCTTATTTAGATACTCAAGAAAATCAGGACAACCTTTCTCTGAATTCCTTGAGCTTCACTCCCAATGCTTCCTGGAACAGACTGTACACAATTCATCCTGTGCAGGCTGAGGTGATGTGCAGAGGAAGCGTAATATCCTGTTCCTCCAAACGCCCTAGTGGCACACTGAGGCTCATACTGGCCCCATGCAGCCTCTCTGGGGCCAGAGGCCAGTCGAAACGAAAGCCTATGGCCCCTCTGAGGTATATGAAGTGTATGTCTGTGCGCGTTTCAGGCTCCATCCATGTTTCAATATCAGAAAAAAAAGAAGCCTGGTCTAAAGCATTTGGGAGCTCGGGAGGGTAAGGTTCTCATTTTAGCAGCAAATGTACTCCCTGTGGCTGAGACCTATGTTTTTTCACTGAAGCAGCATTTTTTTCCTGCATAGTCATTGATGTGTAACACACTAACTCAAGTTTCTGTCACATTTATTCATGGCAATTCATTATTCTCACAGAGATTGGCTTGTCTTTAATCAACCAGTTTGCTCTTGCATCAGGTTCAAATTACTTATGTGTGACAATGACAAAGTTAGTCATGTGAGACATTAATCTAATAAGTCCATGAATTGAGAAATGTCTGGAGTCCCGTTTTTGGTAGTTTTTTAAAATGTAAATCCAAATAAAATACATAAACAAAGCAACACCGAATGAAACCCCCTGCCTACAGCAGATGTTTAGGCTTTAAACTGGATGAGGTTTTTAAAGCAAAGGCAGTTTCCTCTCTAGAAACCCTTCTTATTTGCCATTTCTCCACCTGCACCACCAGCAGCCTCACACCCGTGTGGGAGGTTCACCTGTGTGTATGTGTGTGTCTGCAGAAGCAGCAGCGTTGTTGATGAGCCCTCCTCCCTGCCAGCGTCACTGGTTCCCCTGGAAGCCGAC
The DNA here is from genome assembly GCA_032876305.1 of Orestias chungarensis. Classification (NCBI taxonomy): domain Eukaryota; kingdom Metazoa; phylum Chordata; class Actinopteri; order Cyprinodontiformes; family Cyprinodontidae; genus Orestias; species Orestias chungarensis. Next base: position 1,511,295 of record JAVLVB010000824.1, read on the forward strand.
GCAAACCCGTTGCGTTCCCAGTCTGCATGGTCCGCAGCCTCTCCACAGAAACGCACGCCAAGATCCGCTGCGTATTTTTCCTTTATTGACGACTCTCGTGACACGACAGCAATCTCGATGTAGACCATGCTCGCTCCCTTCTGAGCTAGATAAAGGGTTTCAACAGAAATGTCCCAACAGCGGCTCGTCCAGCTCTCCGGAGCCTCGCTCGCGGTGGTCTTCGGCCCGGACGAGGAGACTTTACGCGCCGCGGAGGGGAAACCCGGCGCCAGCGCTCCGACCGGCCAGGAGATCTTCGCTGATTTTAAAGCGCAAAACTCGCGCAGTTTCTGGAATAAGAGACTCGTCAAGGCCATGGGCGAGGTGTACTTCCAAGGATGGATGGAAAACTTGGTGCTTTTCATCCAAGGGAACGCAAACAACCTGGAGGTGCTGCGAGAAGCGTGGATGCGCAGAGCTCTGAGGTCCCCAAAGGGATTCATTATTAAAGCTGTTGGTATGTAACAGTTCTCCAATACAAATAGAAAGATTTATGTTTATATCATGCATTAAAAACAGGCTAAATGCATATAGTCTATTTTCCGTTAGTATGGACACAAAAAGTGTGTGAACGCTGTAAATAAACACTAAAGCATTAATATTATTGGAGCAATAGTTGCTTTGTCTCGGGTTCAATTGGACCCCAACCAACGTTTATTAGAGTTTACTTTAAAAAAAGCTTAGTTTTATTAAAAATGTGTGTATTCTTCCCTGTTTGAAGCATATAGAATAAAGTACATAGTGGTATGCATTTAGGAGATTCACACAGGTAAGAGACTCTCACAGCCGGATGACATTCAGTTTTATTATATAAACAAAACATCATGCAAACACAAACACATATTTTTCTAGAAGAGAAAAAAAAGGTAATTCTACTGCTGCTAAAATCATATATCAAGGATATTAACAGTTCTGATGCATAGACCAGATCAAACAAACTGTAATGTCTTAAAATTGGTTTCTTGTAGTTTTTCTTTTCCTGATGATAAAGCTATTTTTCATTTGGGGCTGAGGTTACTTTGTTCCTGCCAATGGACACAACAACCTGAGCTGCATGTGGAAGTCCCTAAGGGGAGGTCAGAAGACCCTGGTCGGTGGTTGCAGAGCAGACTGGGAGGTCTGAATTAAAATTAAATCAGATATGCTGCTTGTAAGATGTAGTTTCAAACTGCCTCATTAACAGTTAAGCCCAGCGCTCCTTGAGTTTCCACAGCACAATTGCTTTTCGGGACCCTTTTTGCACGGGAGACCCATTTTAGTGTGCAGCAACATGTGGGGGAGGGTGAGAAAGAAAGCGTCCATCACTTCTGATTAAAAGTTTTTTTTTTAAATGCTTTTTTTATAATTGGTAAAAATGGAACCCATTAACAAGATTTCTAACCAAGTTCTTCATCGTTTACCATCTTAAACTTTCATATTTTGCACCAAAGAAATGCTTGTTACATTAGCCCAGCTTTTGACAGCCTAGTTTAGAGATGAGTGATTTGATTACCCGCCAAGGTCAGGGTTCTGTCATGAGGGGAACCGGCAGTTTAACCCACAACTGTTTTTACTGTAGCTTGTTGAGCCAATAGGAATCTGTCCTGTGTTGTCCATAGAGTATAAACTGATTAAAATAGCAGTCAAATATTGCACTTCACAGATAATAATTAAAACAGTATGAGAACACAGAAAGGGGGCCCAAGGAATCTCTACAGCCCAGTGAATTCTTGATTTAATAGTATCCCTAAATTGCTGAAACAGTGATGAGTTAATCAAAGCTCGCTACCAAGGCTCAGCGTAATCATTCGTAATTGCTTCCACTTTCTGGCTGTGTTTAAAGGCAGAGTAAAGCTGAGATGAAACAATGAAGTAGGCACGGAAACCCTTTATGCAGCCTCCTATAGCCTGATCTCATAGGTTTTTAATGTTTAGACTCTGCGCTGCTGGAGAAAATTACGACCTTCTGTGGGTTTTAAGCCTGTTTATTTCAAACACATACACGTTGTTTTCCCCCTTTTTTTTATTTCCTCATTTCCAAATTGGAGTTTGATTTTCCACCCAAAAAGTTGATCTACGGTTTAGATTAGATGAAAAAGGGTTTTGATCTTGGAACTTCACGGTCCCCGCAACAGTTGAATTACGAAAGGTTACGATGTTTGATCTTTGCCATCTACTTGCTGACGTTGTGTCAGCCAGTCAGCCCAGCCAAGATTGAGCAGTACACAGACAAGTCAGCGGAGGAATGCGGGGACCACACAAAGGCAAACCTTGGGAGGGCGTGAAGTTGGAGAGGAGGGGGCATGGCAGAGCCTGAGACGCCATCCTGGTGTGAATCAGTTTGAGACCCTAAACTTCAATTGAGCTCACAAACAAACAGCACATTCAGATGCACACATATATGTATTATCTAAGAGCTTGTCCTTTTGTTTTAGATTGACTAACTTTAAATGCAAAGCCATGTTTCCTTTAACCCGAGATGCCCTTATCAGACTTTTTTGGTGACGAATTTCTAATCTGTCAGAATTTGAGCTGGTAAGACTGAAACAGAAATGTCCGTTTGGATTCTCCAGGTTATTATTTTGACTTCGACATTTCCAAAAGGCTGTCATATTTTCCTAATTCAAGTTGTAACGTTTTCCGTTTACAACTTGAAATTAAGAATCCTGCTATCTCCTGAAGTCTTTGTCCCTCCTCTTGTCTCGCAGCTTATGCGAACTGCAGAGAGATGTTGACATGTCATAGAAAATACATTTCCTATGCCTCTGTTTAATTTAAAATCCGGATCAAACAGAAAATCGGTTGGTGATATCCTAGACATATCACTACCTATGAATCCAGCTTAACAAATCCTTTGCAGCAGTTTGCATGGAAACCAGCTCTGTTCGGCTGTCAGAGCTGGTTTACAACCTTCTCATTGGGAGCTGGTCAGCTGTGAATCACTGTGGCTCTGCTTATCCTGCTACCAGGATTAATACCCACTCGGTTTCACAGTTGGTCAGGGACCGTGTGGAGGTCTGAGTTAGATTGATATCAGGCGGGGAATTTAAAGGCCTTGACATTGTCCTGATATAAAAATGTCAACTGCTGAACAGAAAACTTAGGAGTTATGGGCTTCAGCAAATTCTCAAACAGACCTATTTCCTTTCCCAGGGTGGAGCAAGGTTGGGACGTGCATTTACTGCCCCAAGAAATAAAGTATGTTTTTTTAAGGCGATTTAAAGCTGAAGCAAGCCAGATGTGGCTGAGGTTAGTTGACATAACTGAAGAGAACTCCAATCACAGAAAGTAGAAACAACACGACCGCCAGAAACTTGGATGACTTCTTGATGGTCGTGTCTGATAATCAGAGTTACCAGTCTGAGTCTGCACAGTGTATCTTCATCATCCCTGATTGGGAGAGGTAAAGGCGGGGCGGAGGGTTGTTGTGGTTGGGCAAGCAGACAGGAGAAGGAGTTTATATGATCACTTTGGTTTGTTATCGTGGTGGGAACGGGTCGCAGTGATACTGGGAGTGACCTCGCTTTTCAAATCAGGTCTCTCGGGTGTTTCTGATCCTTCTTTGTTGGCTCATCATCCAGCCTGCAAAACGATGTCAGTAATGACCAGCGTGACAGTTTAGACGGCTCTAACTGTGCTGTGGATAATAAGCCACAGCTTTAAAGTAATCCTGGTCAGACAACATATTTATTATCATACACACCTGGGAAACATAAAGGACACGCAAAGACGGAGCGGAAAAATGGAAAAACGTTTTAGTTTTTGTGAGACTCGTGTCAATAAATATTTCTGATTAACTTTTAAATTAGCAAAAAATTTTGATCTTTATTAAATCCAGCAAATGTTATGTGTTTTTGTTTTTTTTACAGCGTAAAAGGCTATATCAGACAAGATTGTCAAGCTAAACAAACGCAGAAAGAATGCGATGGTTAACTTCATTACAAAGAGTTAAGGGATCTGTTATCCATGAAAACATGAGTACTCATTTGGAAAAAGCTTGCTTAGGTCGAAAATTTGGGATTGCATGGTTTTCAGATTTTGACTTAAGAAAAAAATTTTCTTCATTATTCTTTTCATTCTTCCAAATCTGTTGTTAATATGTTTCATATTAGCATTGTCTGCAGGGTGCTTGGATTAAAATTAGGAGATGTTCCACATATAATTCAGATACTTGATTATGAAGATTCTGCTGAGAGGCTTACTTGGCCCTGCCTGGTGGGTGAAGGGTCTGGAGGCAAAACACGGAGAATATATATCCCAGCCGGCCTTAAAGTGACTAGTAAACCCCCTCCCACAAAGATCGGCTGCAAGAAGAAGTAGCTGTCTGCTTCTCTAGGTAGTAGCAACGGAAAAATGCTGTACCAATTTTTTTTTTTTTTACGTTCAGCAGTTTTCTTCCTATGCTTTTAGTTCATTTTAAGGAGATGTTGGTAAAAGGGAGTGAAATCATCACATTTGTTTTTCTATGTAAAAAGCAAACTCTTGCTTGAAACATGCTTAATTCTTCTCTTGCTTGCCAAAACAAAAACAGAAAAAGTCATTTTCAGTTCCTCAAACAACACAGGCAGTAGTTAATCTAATACTAAAAGTGTGCCGGTCCTATTAAGTTAATAGATTTTTTTTAACTTCACTTAGTTTAAACTGCAGTAGGCTGGCTAAATGAGCAGATACCACCACTAATTACTTATGCTTATCTTCTAATTTCTTTTTCTTTAAAGCAAGCTCAAAAATGCGAAGTTGACTGTATTTATATTCTGCTTTGCTGCGGTATGGTTGTGATCCATGCAAGAAGACAATTGTGTTGACAATGGATATGTTATTTATTACATATGTAAGCATAACTGTAATACTTAAAATAATACAACAGAAATATCCTATATTGTCCCACATTGGGGGAAAGTCAGATGGTAGTATGTTTTAAAATAAAGGCGGTTATATCATTAGAGGAAGTGTTTAAACTTTTGAGTCAAAGTATGCTATTATTTATATTTTTATATATTTTTAGGTAACTTGCATTTTGTTTCCTTGTTATTTATTGTGTCACCTTGTCATTGTTACTTTTATTCCATAATCCTCAAACCCAACAAAGCGTAAAATACCACGAATGCAAGTTTTTATCCAACTGAGACAAGGTTTTGTCTCCCAGTTTCCCATGGATATCCTGCTAGACTGGTTTGATCACAGGCCACTACAAGGAGACACTGGACAAGCGAACATACATGCACGCAATTAGACCTACCTGTTGTTGCAAGCCAACAGTTTTTACAGTGTTCCTTCTTAAAGATGGTCATAGAGTTACACCTCCTCTGTTTCTGATTGCTTCTTCCACTTTGTTAAACACCTCATAAATACATTACCTAAAGCTTTTTAACTTTCAAAGGATTTTTGTATTCACACTGGAAATGACCGAACAACTCTCTGTTTGAAGACTGAGGCTCCTTAATGACGTTTACTTGCTATATTTTTTAGAGTGTTTCAATTGTTTTAGTGACAGGCGGAGCATGTGTCCATGTTGTCAACCGGGGTAATTAGGTTTCCTGTATCCATCTCATAATCATTCTACTTTAATGGCCTTTTTCTTTCTGCACATATGTATCAATCCTTTTGCAATGGAAAGAACTGCTTGGCATGCGGTACGTACTTCCTCAGCACTGATCCGCTCCCTTTTGTCAGCCTGGTTTCCTTTTCAAACAGTATGTTTCATTTACCTCTCCATACCATGAAGCACTGAAACATTCCTGAGATGCTTAATTTAGCCTTTAGATCATTTACTTTGCTGCCGCAGTGCTGCAGGCCTCATTACTGCTCTGTTCTTTTTACTTGAAAGCGTGGTTTTAACACAGGGGGTGTTTCCTTTCATGAGGGTGTTTGGCCAAAGTCTCAGAGCGCTCCACTAATGGTCATAACTCTTCCAGATGTCAGCTTATTAACCATGACAGCCCTCGCTGAGCTGTGCCGGCTCTAAATGGCCCACCCTGTCCTAACTGAGCAGCAGGGTTCAAAGGGTGCAACCTTGCTGGTAACAAGCCACCCTGAGGTCATTTGGCTTCAGAGGAGTTTTTAGCAGAGCAAATGGAGCGACATATATCAATACAGGACCCAGGTGTTCTTTGCTTATTGGGCATCTCCAGTTGGAACCTCTGTGAGCAGCGAATACTCCACCATGGTCAATACTTTAATGGCCATCATAAAACATGTGACAGTGGTGGGACACACCAAAAAATCCAAAAGACCTCTTATCGTTTATATTACCAGGGAAATGAAAAGGAGACCTGAAAATGGGTGATGACCAATAGATACATAGATTTAAACTTACAAAACTGCACCTAGTGTCAGCTCCTACAACAAATAAAATACATGTAATAAATTCAGCCACTTTTTCAGCAGCTCTTTGCCAGAATATATGACTGCCTAATTTATTGGGTCAGCATGTTGGTTTACCTCTAATCCTGTCAGCAGGTTCTTAGGTTCCTCATAAGAAAGTAATCTTTAAATGTTCTCATGGAGTTTCTGTCAAACTAAACAGCGTTGCATCATCTGTGTCTATCACTAAAACGTCATGGTCTGTGGTTAAACGCAGAAAAGGCTTGGAAGAACTATTCTCATCTGTGAACCAGTTGTTGGACATTAAAAAACCGATGCATCACATGGCAGGTACTGGAAAGGAGCGCTGCTCCGAAAACCAGGATAATAAACGCAGTCATCTGCTGCAGCGTGAGCCCAGTTAAACAGCAGGAAATAGGTTTCATCTGCAACCAATGAATGTTATCAGTCCTGATTAATAGTTGCTGAAACCTATTTTAATGTGCGTATCCTTGTTTTAGTGATGAGGTCCATCCATGCTTGCAAACAGGGAATCCCAGGCTCGGTTTCAGGCTGTGCTCTTATTACATTTTCTTTCTCTGCTCTCTTCTTCAATTCCACCCTTTATTTTGTTGCACTTATCTAGAAAGAACCACATGCCCATAAAGGCTAGAAAACAAGGATGTTTAAATGAATATTTTGCCACAGGTGAAACAAGCAGAGCAAACGTATATAAAAGTAAAAAACGCTGCATTTGAAGCACACAGCTAAATGTGTAAATAAGCAAAGATATGGAAGTGGGAGTGCAGAGCCTGAAGGATGTTTTATGTCACTTGTGAAAAAGACTAACTCCAATTTAAATTGGTAGAATATTGCTAAAACAGGCCTTTGACTTTTGATTTTATAGTTACGGTCGTAAAAAAGTGTAGAGTAAAAAAGTTTCAGACTTTGGCTTGAGACTTGAGTTGTTAATAATAATCTTCATTTCATGTTTAATTATCCTCAGATTTTTTTCTGATGCTTAAATAAACTATAAACAAGTGTTTAAAAAATAGGTGCATTTGTAGAAGGAAAATAGGCAGTTTTGAGGTATTTCATCATGAAAATTGTTTTTAGTAATAGACCTGCAAAGTTCCTGACCGGAGCCAATCAAAGGAAAACAACTTGATTCAGGGTCTGGAAGACTGATTGCATTGTTTTCATTACAATGAGATGTATTGCTAAAGAACAGCCCTCAAATCTATGTTAAAGGTGCTTTGCTTTCTCCTCTGTGGCTATCAGATGTTGGTACAAGCAAAAAAGTCTTCCCTTAAACCCATTAGATCTGGGTGTGGGTGAATGAGAAACACATTGCTTTGAGGGCCTATACAGACTCAAGATTAATTTCTGAGTCTATAAAAACCCAAAGGGAACCAGATATGGGGTGGGGTCCATTAAGTCAGAAGAAAAAAGAACTACAAAAAAAATCTGGTATAATGTTGTGCTTTTAATGTGTCTTGTGGCTTTGGGATGTTTTGGTATCAGGTTTCAAACAAGTAAATCAGGAATTAAAGTTCTTTGCAACAACATGCAGTAACAAATTCTTCACGATTGTCGCCAGTCTCTGCTACAGATCTGCTCTCTGCATACTGGCTCACGTACTCAGTAGATTTGCCTTCCATAATTTTTTTGTGGGAATCACGTGTTAGTAAAATGATTTAATGAGATAACAGCTGCAAGGGTTGTTCTAGTTAGTCTGTGGTAACAAACTATGTGAGCAGAGATGTTTGAACATCTTCTGTCGCAGGTGGCTTGTGTCGTCTTGCCAGGGATGATTAAAAATAAAAACGCAGCAGATTGTTAAACAAGGCTTAATGCTGGATTTCAGACAGCCATGCTGGCCCCCGGCTGCTGTTTCCTCTCCCTATTTGTCCTTGTATTGCATTTGGCAGATCAGCCGCCATGCAAGGGGTTTCCATGGTGGAATGAGTCAACACAAACCCGATCAGTGTTTCTATTCACTGACCATAGCTATTGGCTCATGAATCACTCTTTATCGGGGTGTTTTATGTTTAATTCTTCTGCAGCAACGTTCGTACTTAATAGATGAAATAAATGTAACAAACATGTTTAAGAAATAATTAAATAAAGAACACTTCCCATTTTCTACAATCTCAACACCTCTTTTAATGTTTAAACATATTAACTCTCCTCCTAGACATTGAAACATCAATAGAGCTGATTAAATATTTACCTAAGGACAAAAACATGGTCTGAAATACTGCTTTTATTGCTGGGAATCAATCAATACAGCTGTAAAGTGATCAGTAACTTGTGCCTTTTCTGCTTATTGATGAGACATGAACAGTAAAGTTATTTTGCTAAACTTTTTTAGTGTGTCCTACAGTCGATATTTACTTTCCAAGTTGTGCTAATGGTGCTTTCAGGCAGGGGAAAACAGAAAAGAGTTTGTGTTGGTCTGCTTGTTGAGACATTTGGCCTCTTGTTGCTTTCTGAAGGGATCTTTTCACTGAGTTTATTGGGTCATTTAACTGCAACGCCCACATCTGTGTGTTGTTCGGCAAGTGAAGGACACAAACTCATAAAAAAAACCTTCAAAACACACGTGATACCCACTCCACACAAACGCATATCAAATGGGAGGTAGGGGTAGTGGAGGCGATAAACACAAAGTGGAAGGCTGTTGTGGGAGGGTATAAATTACAGATAGCATCTACTCTTATTACAGTTAATCTGACCATATAAATGTTTTACATTGTCCCTATGGAGACTTAACTCAAATCCTGCATGCACAATCTGCGAATACACAGAAGCAGGCCTCTCTCAAGGTTTCAGTCAAAAGGAGTCGAGAAAGGGGCTTTGCCACTGATCATATAAAAGGTCGTGCTGTGTGTTCATTATGAAGGAGAGGGGAGATTATGTGGTTGGCTAAATGGAATCCTGCAGATTAGATGATAGCAGGATAAGATAAGAGGGTGTGTATTTGAGAGCATAAGCCTTCCCATAGGCCTTAGAGAGAAGAAAACAAACCAAACATTTTAGTTGGTTTTCACCTGCAACAGCAACCGACAACCGACATAATGCAATATTCTCTAATACTATTGTGATCCATCTGAAGTTAGGACAGGAGAAAATTAGTCTTTGTCCATCAAGAGAAGGCATTTTAAGGTAGCAATGTCTTAGTCAGGTATTTTATGTAGGATTTGACCAATCCGAAGCTAGCAAGGTACCCTGGAAAAACTAAATCCTATTTTTTGTCTACTTTCTGATGCAAATAGCTTAGTAAAAAAATAACTTACTAGTAGCTTTTTGGGAAGATACAGGATGATGTTTAAAGTCAGTCAGTCTTGATATTGACAAAATTAGCTTGTTCCATTGTCAGATGTTCGTATTTTGTAAAAGTAAAAAAATATATATATATAAAAATAAAACACATGCTATGGGAACTACAACTAGAATTATTGACTTAAGACAAACCTAAGACAAGCTCCTTTATCTTCCCAAAAAGTTGCATGAATGTTTGTTTGGTCTAGTTTCATGATATATGTGTTAAAACTAGAAAGATTTTGTGTTTTTTCAGTATAACAAAAATATTTACCATGTACAGGTTTAAAGTTTATCACAACTGCTGTCTGCAGACCGGTTTTCAATATGCTGCTCAAACCATAGTTTAAATAAAAAATGCATAGTTTTGCTTTTGCAATAGATATTTTCATGGTGTAATTTTATATAGCAATGCGGTTAGGGTTAGGTGTAGTTTAGGGATATGTTTTTATTGATACTTTTTGCCTCCAGTGGCCTATATTAAAAATGCATTTCCATAAAAAGGGGGGGGGGGGGCATTGCCTATATCATGGCTAGCTCCTTATTAGGAAGGTTTTTTAACTCATAAATGAATAAAAGTTTTGTTCTAAGTCTAATTTTATAGATTCAAATTAAGTGAAAAAAATAGAAAGACAGTTTAGCATGTGTGTGTTTAGGTTTTAAGATAAATAATTATATTCATTGGATCACATTTTATCACAAAAAAAAACACATCTTGTTTAAAAGCCCAAAAGATGTGTAACTTCAACCTATGAAAAGTCATAGATTGCTCCCAACAAATCATTAAACTAATCTTTATTCAATATTTACTGAGATGTTCGAGCTGAAAACAAATTTTGTGTCTGGATGCCAACACTGTCACTACTTAGACCAATATATTTCAAATTGATGTGCAGCACGTTTAATTTTATGGGGATCCCGTTAGACTGTCCGACACAACAAATCCAAGCGATTGTTATTAAAGGGTTTTCTGTTAGTGAAGCCTGGGAATGATTTTGAAAAAGAAGACATTGTTGTGGTTTTGTTTGCAAAATATCCTGTTAAAAAAAATAAAAAATTGCATCTATACAGCTGAGTAATAATAAGGTAGCCGCAAGCTTCATCTTTTAGCTGTACTGTGTGTTTTTGTTGAGTCTGTTTTTCTGTTTGTGGATACATAAAGTATTTTCATCTTTGTTTTACATCGTATGTCAACACATTTGCCTCAGTGTATTATCATTTACAAAGCTAAGCCAGTACTTCAGGTTTGTAATAAGATTACCTAGAATATTCAGAGCCAAGGTCATGTTTGAAGGGTTTTCACCCTTTTTGTTGTCGTCAGTTAAGATAATCTAGACTTAGTCCTGGACCTGTACAACTAATGGAAGTCTAACATTATGTACTGAATGTCACTTGCTGTACTTTTTTTTCCCTTCTTCTCTGGGGATCAAAGTTAATTCAATCACATTTGAAAGGGAGTTCATGATGCTCTGAAGCCCGCTAACCAACATAGCGATGTGAATACATGTGGCATTGATCAGTCACATCAGCCAGAGACATTTTAGCAGGAGGAGAGGAGAGAAGGTCTTTGTCAATCATTTCTGTAACCACAGTCAGCTTGAAATTCTTAATCATATTCCCCAGGCAGCAGGTTTTGAAACCCGTAGAGCGACATAAGATTACAGTTGTTTTCGTCTATGCAAGTAAAATTAGGTAGCGTGATCTTTGTTGTTGTGCTAAACATCCCAAAAAGCCTGTTTATTAGAAATTTTTAACACCAAATCAGTATTTAGCTAGAGCATTTGGCAGTAATGAGGCAGGTAATGGTAAACTTTAGGTCTAAAGGCGTCTGGACAAACGTTGGATCAGGAGTGACCAAAGGCAGCGATCTTTAATGTCAGATTTTCGGCTAAAGAAGCTGGCTCTTATCTGAACTTTAACCTCGGTTCTGAAACCAGTATCCCTGCAAGAGGTAGCACACTCTTCTAGAATCAGTTTCAAGAATCAGTTTATTTATATAGCGCCAATTTACAACAGATGTCGTCTCAAGGCACTTTACAAGAAAATCTATAAAAATCAGAGATACATCATATTCAAATCAATTTGAAAAAGTTTCCAATCTAAGGAACCCCAGCAGATTGCATCGAGTCATTGACTTGCAGTATTCACTCCTCTGGAATCAGCAGACCGAAACAATGGCTTGTGTTGTCATTGATTTTTATAGCAATCCCTCATACTGAGCATGCATGTAGCGACAGTGGAGAGGAAAAACTCCCCTTTAACAGGAAGAAACCTCCAGCAGAACCAGGCTCAGTACAAGCAGCCATCTGCCACAGAAGAGACAGAAAACTAAATTAGATGCACAGGATACTGAAAAAAAAGAGTCTATAGCAGCAGTTGTACAGCGTCACTGAAAGCATCTCAGCCCATGTTCTCATCCAAGAAGCAGTCTCAGCTAACAGAACGCCAGCCCAGATGTGGTTACTATGGAGAGAAGAACACTAAGAGAAAACAAAAGGTTAACAAGGTTAAAATAACGGTAACTAAGCAGATTGGACAAAGGAAGAAAGTAGCAGAGAGAGAAGTGGTCAGATTGTCCTCCAGCAGTCTAAGCCTATAGCAGGTTAACTATAGAAAAACTTAAATAACTTAACCCTATAGAGTGAGACATGAAGAAGGTAGAGCAAAGGAGAACTGTCTGTCGGAGTTCGTCCCCCAACCGGATTAGGCTGTTTTCTCTACCTCTTCCTAACTATAAACTTTATCAAACAGGAAGGTTTTAAGCCTAGATTTGAAACTAGACAGGGTGTCTGCCTCACGGACTAAAGCTGGAAGCTGGTTCCACAAGAGAGGAGCCTGATAACTAAAAGATCTGCCTCCCATTGTGCTTTTAGAGATTCTAGGAACCACCAGTAAACCTGCAGTCTGAGAGCAAAGTGCTCTGTAAGGGGCATAAGGAGTAATCAGATAACTGATATACCATGGAGCTTTATTAGTGAGGGCTTTATATGTCAAAAGAAGAATCTTGAAGGCTATTCTAAGACAGGGATCCAACGAAGGGAAGATAAAATTGGGGAGATATGATCTCTCTTTTTAAGTTTCATCAGAACACTTGTTGCAGTGTTTTGGTCAAACTGATGGCTTTTAACTGCATTTTGTGGACATCCTGCTACTGCTGAGTTGTTCCCGGTTAGAAAGGAAAAGCAGGAATGGGCATTCGTTACCCCACATATTGATGCCTGTACTTTAGCATTTCCACATGACAAAAGAAAAAGGGAGACGGATCCTGAAATGTAAAAATCTAAAAAGCAAATGTGGTTGTGTTCTTTCACTTACAGTTGCATGTTGTTTAGGGTATCACTCTAAATATGTGTTTGTCTTTTCCTCTTTACAAAAACAGCTCAGGCTTAAGCAAACCTTTCCACAAATTCTGCATTAGATCTAGGTCTGGACTTCGTGTCTGGTGTAATTTGGATGTTCTAATGGTTGACTTCTTCCATGGTATGAAGTTTTATACAGTTTCTCTTTCTGCAGTGCCTGTATCCTCTGACCACTTTCTTTGTGAAATAAAACCATTTCATGATCCTGCTAACACCATGTTATACAATAAGCATGTTGTGCTAAGGGATATGTGCTGTTTTGTAAGTTTAGTGTTGGTTCCTTCTGACTACAACACTTTCTTTACTTTGTCCTTTACATGCCACCAAGTTTAGGTTACCCACAGGTGGGTACTCAAGGGAGTTCTTAACAGAGTTTGTACTATGTCTGAGCAGGTATTTATAAATATATGTATATATTATTCCTCTTTGAGGGGCTCCAGTGAAATGCTGTTGCCTCGCTTAAGCACAAGTCCCATCCTGTTTTGACTCTCAAGCTGCCGTTCCTCCCCTTCCATTGTGGATCAGGATCGTGTTGCTATGGCACTGCCGGCTATGACAAAGGGTGTAATGTTGGAATCCCAGTCTTGAATTACAGCAATACAGAGGTCTGTTCCCCCTGGAGAGAAGAAGGTTACAGCAGTAGCGGTCACGCCTGCTAATGTTGGATTCAGTATTCCCGAATCCTCCACTGGCCCATTATTCTGTTACATTACCTACAAGCAAAAGTGTTTATTTAATGTTGCATGGGAAGTGTGTTGTTGCTTGAGGCAATTCATATTCCTTCCTTTCCGGACACAAAGCCCATGTTTGCAGGTATCTGGCAAAATGTCCTTCTTGGAACTATGAACATGTTAACCTGCGGAAATTAATGCTGCAGTAAGAGAGCGATGGGTAAAGTTTTCCCAGGGTTAAAGACTTTTTTTATTAAGTCTTACTTGAGCCTCTGACTCTTGAGAATGGTACAACATTGCTGCTTTATGTGCACAGCCTGCCATACATTCCTATAGGATGTTAATAACAATGAGGAGCTAAGTCAGCGGATTTAATTCATTGCTGAGTGCAGCTGCTATAAAGATATCTCTGCTGAGGTTTAGGCAGCTTAATGCCTTGTCTCAGCTGAGGGAGCGCAGATGTTTTCTTTCCCTTTTTTTCTTTTACAATCTTTCAGAATCACTTTTATAAAGAGGTAACCTTATCTACAAGCCTTGTGAGCTTTAAGAAAGCTCACTGCGCTGATATATTATTATACTGACTCAGAGTTGCATTTTTCTAAAATAAGTTTAAGATTTGACCTGAAAACCTTTGTTTATGATTCAAAAAGCATTCAAACTTTTCTTTTACAACCACAAGCTCCAGTGTATTTTTAAACAATAGATCAACACAAACTACTGCAAAACTGGAAAAGTATACATGGTTTCTTTCTATGGATGGATGTTTAAAGACATTCAGTGTGCATTTATGTTGAGCCTCCTGTAGGCTTTTATTTCTAAATAAAATAATTTCCATCAAACTGCCTTTTGTAACTGTAATTGTAATTTTTTATTATTGTAAATTGAGGTGCTTCTTGAAGAAAGTTGGTGGAAAACATTGAGAAACAAACAGCATCATCACCAAGGACCACAAAAACCATTTAGGGTAAAAGTTGTAAAGAAGTTTGAAGCAGGGTTGGGTTTTAAAATAAGTTGTTTAAAGTATGCAAAGCTTTAAACATCTCAAAAAGAGATGTTTGAAGGTAAAAAAAAATTTCAATAAAGCGTCGACCATAAATGAAGCAACAAGGCTGAATTTTGCAATGTTAGTTTCAATTGATCATTTATTTCCCCCCTCATTTCATTCTTTTCAATCATTACCGCATCAAAGGAAGTGAAAGAGATTTAGGCTATGTTATGATCTTGTAGCATCTTGGCCATGTAATATGCCGCTAAATATTTAATCAAATTAGTCATTTGTAGTTGAAGTACGGCTTACATTTGCATTGCGGTAATGATTGGGGTGCATTGTTTTGTGCATTCTTACCTTGTAATTCTTACCTTGTGAATGCAACTTTTAAAATGAACAAAACAAAAAGTTCTGGCTTACCTAGCGTATGCTTGTGCTGCTAATATGTTCTGACCAAAACCCATCCAACAACTTGCACAAAAAAATCTAAATTACACCGAATTGGTGTAAATCGGTCATTTCACATTTGTTCAGATATAGGTCTACCAATGATAAATTTGATTCTCTATGATATTTTACTATGTATCAATTGTGAGGTACTTACGGGATTTTGGATATTTTGCTAAATAAAAAAATCTTTCCCCTGGGTTTCCTCCATGGGACAGAATTACCCTGAAATAGTGAGAGAGTCAAATTCACACCACACTATTTAGTTCATTTGGTGAATGGAAATGACAATCATGTGTTTCTTACCATTCCTAAATACCTAACTCATTACTAAATCCCAATAACATATTGAGGGTTGTGGGTGTAATGCAACACAAACATAAATCTTTGCCATATGCATAAAAATCTCTTTTATTTTTGGATAGTAATAGTCATCAACACTTTCCAACTCTATAAAGATACTGGAAGAAATGTCCATTGTTTTTAGACTTTAACCGTGATCTTTCAGAACCAGTGTCCTGCGTGTGTGTTCAGTTTTGCTTTACCAGGGCATAGATTTGATTAGTTGTATATTTTTCCTGCCTTGTCTGTAAGTGGCACAAGTGTGAGGCCTGTAAATGTTTAGTTTACATCAAGAATGAGCTTGGGAATGTTTCTGGTGAGCAGCCCTGGGCGCTGAAGGGCGAATCGCTCACTGTCACACAGACATTACACATGTTTAAGCTTTATTCTAAATCCACAGTTTACAGAGAAGTTTTCCTCCTGACCACAACTAGAAAAATTCAAAAACACACAAGGAACCTTGTGAAAAACAAAAACTAGTTGGAGGTCCTTCTGGTTTTGGGGTGGGATACAGATATGTTGTGTTGTAGCTGATTAACTAAAACCAATTTTCCAGTCTTGTGGGTAAGGTTATGCGCATACCCTCGAGAAGAACGTTTGCAGCAACTCAGTCCCTCTGCTAATCATTCATCAGCTGATCAATTGGTGCTTTCTTGTTAGAATATAAATTGTTTAGGTCACAGCAAACAAGGCAGCATGAGGTAAAGTAGAAATAGCTTTTTTTCTATATATTACCACCTAGAGAATATTTTTTAATGCAACAAAATTCTTATTCTTATTTTAACCATCACGATGTCAAAGAATAACTGATTTTAACATAAACATTTTTACGTCAACTCAGAATACATACAATTATTTTTAATTACAAGTCCTCAGATTTGAAACATCACTGTTTGTGAACGTGTCTCTTTTACTTATTTTGTCTCCCAGTATTTGGGATTAAGTATATATTTTGATTTGTATCCTCTAGTAGAAAACATGTAACGGAAAACACACAAACCAAATTAGTATCAGTTGTTTTCTGAGATCAGTTCACAAAGAAAACCCAGATAATGATAACCTTTTACTCATTAAGCGTAAGAAGGGATAAAATGTTTATCCACTGAGTTCTATTTGTGTCCTAGTAGAACTGTAAAACACTTTTCTTTTGGAGAGTGCTCAACCAAAACTACATTGCTTTTCAAAATCTTTCTAATCTTTATGCTTCTACAACCACAAGACCAATTACCTCTAGACCTCACCTCCTGGAAGCTTCATTAAAGACCATTAACAGGGCCCTTTTGTATTCATTTTCTTTGAATCTACATAGGAGAAGCTAATAAATTGTGAAGAAAAATCTCCAAATTTACCCTCAACACTGTTTTGGTCAGCTTTTGCTGCCACTAGTTGAAGCCTTCTTCATCCAAATGTTTTAAGTTGTAGCTTTAATATGGTTATAACCTTTGGCCCTAGGAGATGAGGTACAAGCCAACAATCAATGGTCGATTTCAGATGTATTGAACCAATCATACCATGCCAGGAGTTTAAGACCTCAAGGACAATAACAGAATTCACAGATGTTTCATTAACCCCATTTCATTAGGCTGTAGTTTGGGTGTCCAATGAAGCATTTTCAATTTAACAGGCTTTGCAAACAAAAACGCCAAAATTGTGTTTTTCCATATGGGAAAACCGTGAACGTTTGCTTTGGCGATGAAAAGTCTCTAAAATGTCTTATTGTATTAGAAGCTATTTATTTTAATGATGCACTTTGATGTAACATTTTTATATGTTTATATATTTGTATATGCAAGGACTGACTTTTAATATTTTATCTAGTAAAGCGCTTCTATGAGGTTTTCTTTGTGTTGGTGACATGTTTGTGTCAGTGCCGCTCTTGGGGGTGCATGGCTGTGTGAAATGGGCCGCAAGATACCCGATCTGCCCAGCGGGCAGACCTGTGGCTTTTTTCTGTGCAAGTCGGGGAATTCTGTGGTCCGTCTCCATATTGCTGGAATTTCAAAAGCAGTCAGGCACGCTTTATATAACTCACACAAATGGTCATGATTTAGAGGGTGGTTAGAGCAGGAATGTCAACTTTGGTACTCTGGGTTGTTTTCACTGGCAGCGCCAGTTGGAAGGAGACCTTCCCTGACCCAGGTGTGTTTACATCTCCTGAACCACCCCACCTGTTTCACCCAGTTCTTAAGGTGACGTGTGTTTGTTTCAGGTGACCTTTCCCTGGTGCAGATGTCACCAGTTCCTCAGTCACAGTTCATTCCCTTGGCCGAGGTTCTGTGCTCTGTCATCTCAGACATGAACTCAGCCCAAATCACCGTCACGCAGGAGGCTCTTATCAACTACATGAGCAAAGCCCATCCAGGTAATTCATTAAATGTTCTCTCAAATTTCATGTTTATTTCAGTGGTGTGAAACATTAGGGCATCGTGGAGTAGCCTGTCTTTGTTTCCTAACATTTTTGCATATGTGGTAACAACACTGAGAAATCCAAATTAAATAACTATAGTTAAAAAGCTGAAATAAAAGCTTGTTGAACTGTTACAGGGCTTGTTGCAAATTTTTGTTCACAGCTGATTTTTTTTGTAAATAAACGTAATTTGCAGAATTAACATTACACAAGATGTTTTTCACATGACCTATATATAAATATGTTTGAAAATGTAATAGAAATACTTTGTTTTGGGTATAATACATTGAAAGAGGTAAAAAGACAAAAACAAAATATGTAGACCAATAAATTATTATTTTTGAAAAGGTTTGACTATCAAAGTCTTGTTTCTCTCTTTTGGTAATTGAGGAAAATACATGGTGCTTTAATGTTCAAAAATAGAAACTTAATCTAAAAGGAAAATTAAGTATATTTAAAAATTGTTACCTTTACAGTGTCAGGGTTTGAAATGTTGGCAGTATTTTGAGTACTAAAAAACCCTTTAGTCATATCCACAAAATATGTCACATTGTCTTGCATAAATAAACAATAAGATCCGTTTAAAAGAAGAAGCAGTGCATGATTGTATTATGTAGCAATGTGAACTGCTCCAAAACCTACACATCTCTTTCAACAAAATGTTTCTATCATAATAGAGATTGTTCATTGTTCTCATCCTTGGACCTAAGAAGGTTTTCTGTTCTGAAAAAACAGCGGGACTAACAAAAACTAGCCACAAGATAGACAGCGGCTTAAAAAATAATCAGATCCAGTGGAGCTTTGTACATTGTATGTTGTTACTTTAAAACCACATATTTCCATGTGTTAGTAGTTGATGTAAAAGACTGACACACAGTAGTGCATTAGCGGTGGTAGAAAAATAAGACTGTGTTTTGAAAATAAAACACAAAGTCAAAAATGCATTTATATTCTGGCCTCTTTATATGGATACCACCTAATATAATTCAGAGCAATTGCCTATCTTCAAAAGTCACATTATTTATAAAAAGTCTATCTGTGTATGAAAATAAATCTAAAAAATATATAACACGATCCTAGCTTTGAACATACGTCTGAGCGCTTTTCAATTCATAATCCAGAGATATAAAGTATGTCACACAACTGCACACCTACTAAGACATAGCTGTCCACCTAAACTGATGAGCCTCTATCACAGAGTTAGCCTAGAGGTGCTTGTTAACTGGGATGAGCTTCAGAGAACCACACCTCAGGTGATACAATCTGATGACAGGACAATTTATTGCCGTGTACTGAACGGCCAATTATAAATGAAAGTCATGTTACGCACCTGCTTGCCTCAGGAAACACAGTAAACATAGAAAAAGTTGCTCTGGTTAGATGAGAAATGGTGACAGTATCATGATCCTCAGAAAGGACTGGGAAGCTGATTAAGTTCCAATGTGTAAAATATAGGATCATCCAGAAAATAAACCTTTTTGAGGTTATAGGAGAATAAAACTATAGTCACAGAGAAATAGTTTAGCTGCAAGAATATAGATGTAAGTGAAAGGTCAATCAGAGTCTATTTTGCAAAGATGCATAGGCAATGGCATCCTAGCTTTGTTGCCATTTTTAAATCAGTTCAACAACACATGCAGCGTTATTTACCTTTACCTATAGAAATGCCCTCTTATGGCTAGATAAAATGTGTTTTCTTAGCTATCTGCTGCCTTTCACATTCTTCTGTATTTCTGTATTTTAGGAATAACCATTCCCACTCAGGACATCCTCTACAACTCACTTGGAACTCTGATCAAGGAGCGCAAGATTTATCACACAGGGGAGGGTTACTTTATTGTCACACCTCAGACATATTTCATCACCAACAACATGGTCAGAGAGAAGAACTGGTGGCCCTCTGGTTCAACAGTTGACCCTCCTTTAGCCCCTCCTGTTACTTACCTTTTGAGTAATGAAGTTTGTGTTGAGAGCTCTCAATCTGTCCCTGTAGCCCACTGCAGGTCTTGTAGCTGTTTTAGTCCTCAACAAAATTCCTCCAACACTGCCGCCACAACCGAAACAGCCACCGTCCCTCCCTCATCGGTTCCCGACCAGCATTCTGTATCTGTGTCCATAAGTGAATGCACGGGAAGAAGCCTAAAGTGGCCCCATGTGTCGGATCATAAACCCTCAGTGCAGCATCAGTCCACTTCCACAGCCGCTGATTACCACGCTAGTGAGATCAGCAAAACAACTGATACTACAAATGGTACAAATCGGAAAGAAAAGAATAAACCTGTGAGGAAGTTTGGCCTCAGCTTGTTTAGGAGGAATGGGGGTAAGAAGGAGAAGCCAAAAAAGGAATATGCATCCTTTTCAGGCCAGTTTCCTCCAGAGGAGTGGCCTGTAAGAGACGAGGAAGACTTGAACAACTTGCCCAGAGACCTGGAGCATGCCATTATCAAACGTATCAACCCAGAACTGACTGTGGACAACCTGACACGCCACACAGTCCTGATGAAAAAACTGGAGGAGAGAAGGGAAAGAGGAGTGGACAAGATTCTAGATAGAGGTTTGGACAGTGAAGACAAGGGAGTCGATAAGGGAATGTCGACCGACATCCCAACGTTTTCTAAGCACAAGTTTCACCACTTGTCTAAAGCAGGTGGTGGAAAAAGATCATCTCAGAAGGTCTCTCGCAGCAAGAGGAGGGTTCACTCATCTCGAGAAAAGCAAAGGGAAAGGCATAAAGAGAAGATTAAGAACAAAGCTCCCGCATGTTCTGACGTTTATCCAGATGAGGAAGATTTGATTCCAACGCGGCTCAGGGGAGAAATCCCTGCGGACGCTGCTGACCAAATGAAGGAGGTTGGGAATGCTGAGGGAAAATGTCTCTACAAGAAACGCATCGATAATCCTTTTCAGACTCATCCAGCCAAGGATGCTGGGAACATTGCTCCCAACAACAGGGAGCACAGAAGAAGAGAGCTCAAAGAGAGCAAGGCATCTGGGTCTGGACGAAAGGAGCGGACCAGTCACCGCTCCAAGTCATGGGACCCTCATCGAGCAAAACTGATGGAAGCAGATGGAGAGGATGGCTCAAAATTTCCCTCGTATGAGGACAGATACAACTGTGACCGTGAGAGGGACTTTGTTGTTGAACATCTGCTTCAGCCGGACAAGAACCTCAGTAGAGAGCTTGGTCTGGACTACAGTCAGGCTTATCTACATGGCAGCACACTCAGGATAGACGACAAGGTTCGGCATCAGAATGAACAAAGCAACGGGGAGATTTGGGAAAGAGAACACCAAAACAGATATTTTCAAGATGTCCAGGTATACAAAAATGTACCAGATCAAAGCAAAATACAGGAAGACAGTCTCACTAACGTTATGCAACACTCCAATATGGATGCCGTTTCCTCTACCCACCAGTACCAGCCTGTAATAAACCAATCGCATAATCCCGATCTGCCATGGCCGAAGCCCTCTTTACAGCGGAAACATTCCCTTCGACTTTCCAATCAACAAATGGATGATATTCCAAAGCCAAATGATTTCTCTGTGACGGCTGGGGATCGTCAAGAGACCCGCTCAGCCGGTAGAGCTATTAACCAGGGAGAGGTTGAGGAACTCACTCCTAACCCCAGCACACCAATAATAGCTAACAGTGACGATTTAATCGAGGATGACTGTAGTCTTTATCAGACAGCAGATAGACCAGAGGAGGAAGACACCTGCAGCTCCTTGTGTCTGAACACAGAGGAGGTGAATGATGCAAATGATTACCAAACTGGTGTAGTAAACTACCACCAGCTGGTTTACAACAACCATGAATCTAAAACACATCAACATTCTTATTATAAAGTTATGTTTCAACAATCGCAGGCTGCCTGCAAACAAGAACCAGCAGATAATACTTTAAAACATCTAATTTCTCCCACAAGCCAGAGAGATAGGGCCCTCATGTCCACAAGACCAGCAGAGAGCAACTGGAGACTGCATCATCAGAGCATTAGACCGCACTCCACAAATTCTGTGAGGAGTCCATTTATCCAAGCAGAAAAGGTGTGCGCCTCGGTTCTGGATGCAAACTGTCTAGAGGTGCGTGAAGGGGCAGAAAGCAGCATTTTTGATTACAGCCAGTCCAGCGAGCTTGAATCAGACTCAGAGACTGTCCGAAAATCAGCTGAGGAGGGCGACGGCGAGTCTGTGGACGTGCAGGAAGTGCGGAACAATGGCTTTGATGAGAATAATGTTCCTCAGACCCACATGGCCATACAGACCAATCGTATAGTGACCAGGAGAGGAGAGGAAATAGTGGAGAACCACAGCATCACTGGAGACAGTGGCATAGATTCCCCTCGGTAAGTGACAATCTTTATGTTTTTCTGTAGCTTTTATTCAAAATATTACAGTATTTTCTATTTGCTTGCAACACCCTTATGAAACAGTGTGGTGTGAACGCCACTGAATTCAAATGCTAGCACATACATTTTTCTGTAAGTCTTCAAATGTGACATTTTACCATAATGCATCCACAAATTATAATGCATTACATTTTCATTTCATTTGATAGACTCTGACAAAGGGGTTCATGAATGAGAAACAGAATTATGCGTGGAATTGTTCTTCAAAATTGTTTACAAATAAAAATCTGAAATGTGAGAACTGGATCAGTATTTAGCACCCTCTACTCCAATAAATAAAATAATAAAGCAAATCCTGTGATAAGGTACCACAACTGCAAAACTACAAAAATAGGACCCTCAGCCTTAACTGACAAGCAGAGAAAGGAGAGGTTTATTAGAGAAGCAGCCAGAACTTCCTATGTAACTTTGCAAAAGCTGAAGAGATGAAGTCATAATTATGGAAAATCGTCCTTAACGACACAGAACCATTGTGAAAAACTGTGATTGCTGTATCATGCTGCTGGAATACTGTTCCACAGAAAAATTGATTACACTTTCCAGCCAGGAAATGAACCCCAGTTGTAATACTCCCAGATAACATAATTAGGTTAAAATTTACCTCAGGAGATTTATTCATTTGACTCTGGTGTGTTGTGTTTGGGGATGAATATATAATACCTTGATATATAAATGTTTGGGATAAATAAATCGCAGGTCACCAGCAGGGCACCTTAAGTTTTGCAGCCCTGTATTACATCTATAGCTAGACTGGAACATGGATGTTTACTTGGCCAACTCAACCAATCTGACAAACAATGAGCTATTTTAGAAAGAAGAATC
The DNA here is from genome assembly GCA_032876305.1 of Orestias chungarensis. Taxonomy (NCBI): domain Eukaryota; kingdom Metazoa; phylum Chordata; class Actinopteri; order Cyprinodontiformes; family Cyprinodontidae; genus Orestias; species Orestias chungarensis. The sequence goes on from JAVLVB010000824.1 coordinate 1,534,388, forward strand.
AATCCAACGTTGAATCTCAGGACCCATAGATGGGCAAAGATGGTATCAATAAACCCCAAGGTTCTTTTAACTATAGTTGATGCAAAAGTAAAGATGAAAATCCCATAGAAGTCTGAGAGTGTAGCGTGACAAAATGTGACAAATTTCCAAGGTTAAAAACTTTTGCAGGATACTGTACCCTTCCAGATGTGCGCCCACACACCACGGCCAGTTCCTTTGGCCAACGCAATCACAGAACTGACGTTTGTTAACCCCGGGGTTGCATGTCTGTGGTTGGCCTCACTCCCAAAATGTGTTGTTTTAGTTTTAAGGTAAGTTGCAATAAAGCTGAACAAACACCTTGTGGCCAATTATAGCATCCACTGTTTGAACAGAAGGGAGTCATTGCTCATAATTATGCGTAATTACCGTGCAGCACTTTAAAACTCATTTTAAAATTGAAGAAAATACTTTCTTTCCTGGCACTGAACTCCCTGTGCACCTGGTGGAGTACACAGTGTGCTGAAAGATTATAACGTGTCACATTACCAACAGTGACATATTTCTGGCCCTCACAGGACCCGCGTCAGTCTTGCATCAAGCAACACGGTCATCCTCGAAGGTCTCAAGAGAAGGGGACTCCTGCAGAACCTGGAGAAGCTTCACTCAAAGAGCAGCGCCATCCGACCCCAGAGCTCGCTGCTGCAGCTGACTCCGGTCATGAACGTGTAGTCTGTTAAAGCGGCGCAGATGACACTTCTATTAGGTGGTGCAAACTCTTTGCTGCTCTACCTCCAGATTGCAACATCTGTGACAGCACAGGTGTGTGTAAAAAATGTACATTGAACACAGATTGTAAAAAGTTTTCAGTGGATTCTGCTAAGACATATTCAGATTTGTGTATGTGCTGTGACATAGTTTGTATTATAAGTTGTATAAATGTATCTTTTTTCCATTGTCTTTCACCTTCAAATGTGTCGAAAAACAATCATTTGTCCTTGGTTTTCTTTTCTTTTCCTGTCATGACCAACAAAAATAAAGCTATATATTCACAAAAATGTTTCTTCTATGTTAACTATATATGAATCAAACTGGACTCATGTATAACAATAGATGTTATATACATATATTTATACATATCGCTAGGTTGGAAAGCTCAACCTATATAATAACTAATTTAATGCAGGACATTTGAGACAACTATATCAAAATCAGGATTATTTTTAGGATTTTGATATATTGTTACATCTGCAAAATGGGAAACCCCTCAGAATTAGGGTTAATCTGATTTTTAACCCCTTTTAATTTCAATGAGAGCAGCAATAAATAAAGATAATAATGCTTTTCTGTCAGAATTTAACTGCAGTAAAGTCATTATTATTACTTTCCCTGATTATGGCTTAGAAGGATTTTTAGAGTAATATTTCTATTGCCCAAAACATCAATACCTCTAAGTATTACTGTTGTATTATAACAACAGCATTACTTAGAGGTAATTGAAGATGGAGGGTGTGGCACATGAGGAAACAGAAACAACACCCGAAACCAACAATGTTCCACACAGAGGACTAATAAGAGATGCAGCCAAAAGGCCCAAGGTGACCATGGAGGAGCTGCAGAGATTTACAGCTTAAAAGGAGGAATCTGCCTTAGGGTCACTCGGCAAAACCTGGTCTTTATAAAAGGACGAAAGCTTAAAAAAAGCATTCACTCGAGGAAAGACCAGATGTACACTATTACACATCTTTTAGTTTGGCTTACTTGAATTTCAGACCCAAATGCAACTGATCTGTGCTGAAACTTACTTGCAATAGCTGCAAAAGGTTGTTTTATAAAGCAAGATGAAGTGCTGACTACAGATGGACATATTCATGAACTTCTATTTTTGCAAAAATTCTCTTTATTCTGATCTAAAATTCAAGTTTTTGAGTGTAATGTGATACTTTATGTTTGAAGTCACACTAAATTGTATACAAGATCCATAACCATGTGCTTCAGGCTAAAGTCAGCCTTTACATGCTGAGGTGAAATTGTTTTTCTTAAGGTTGTAATTGATTGTCAAGAGTTTTCCCTCATGTACTGAATCAGCTTTTTATTTGTAACCAAAGGTTTATTCTTTCTAGTTTGTTGAGACAAAACTCAAGACATGGTAAAGGGCGACGCCGTGTGGTTAAACGATGTAAGTGCAAGTGCATGTAACATCTGTACTCGAACCTTAAAGTCAACGAAGCATTTAGCATTACTGGATTTTATCTTCTACTTAAGACCGCATTAATTAAACACCATGAGAGAGTCAACAACCTTTATTTATCCATAAATGTGCCACTCAGATGGGGAAGATGTGTTACAGGTTTTGCCCTTAAGAATAGTCTATATGGATCTTTTACACCATTTTTTTCTAAGAGGCCATCGACAAAAATCAAAGAGGGGAAGGGAATGAAACAATATAGTTGTAACAGTGTAAACACAATGCAATATACATGAAAGCAAAAAAAATATATATAAAAAAATTAAAATGTACGGTAAGTTAATATGAATAAGAACTAAAAAAACAAAAACAAAAAAAAAAACCTGAAAACCCTAACCTCTCAAATAACAGCCGGGCATACATTTCTACATTGCATGCAATAAGGCACCTAACTAACACAAGGAAAATAACTATGCTACAGTGTGACGCCAAACTGTAATCCAAATAAAAAGATATTGCTCGCCAAAATGCTCAGCTCTCATAAAATCCGGTCTCAGTCTCTCTCGTATAACCCAAGCCGTATCTAAAAAAATACATCAGTTTGTAAAAGATATTTTACACACAACAGTAAATAGAGCGCCATCCATTGGACTTTGGGAAAATTTCTTGGAAAAAAAAGAGATTCTCATGTTTTAGTGTACACAACTTCTTTTGTTTTAGATCAAACAACGAAAAGGTTTGCAGGTCAACAAGATTATGCGTTACCTTGAACTATACACAGCTGATCGGCTTCCCAAAGCAATCATCTACATTTGGATCTTTCAGTGAAGCTGAAACCACGCGGTAAATAATTAGGACACAGGTGATGTTGTAATATGCTACCCAGAAGGGTTTTATTTTCTAGTATGCATTTCCTCATACCTAAATCGCATGTCAGAAGAGACTCTGGGGTGGGTGTTCAGCCAGTATTGCTCTCTGTACAGTTATTGAAGCCGTGCTGAACCTCCAGAGACTTACAAAAAAAAATTTATTTCATAAATATACAAGATGGCTCATGTTAACAGAGCCCAACCTTTAAAAAAAACAAACAAAAAAAACAGGCTTAATGGAAAAAACTTGCAACATTTTTTTCTTTTTAGAACCAACATTTAAAACAAATTAAAGGGGAAAAAAGTGGACAGGGTGAATGTTGTCAAAAATCATATCCTGAACAGCACACTAGTTAACTATACATATATATATATAAAAAGAAATCATGAAGTATCAACATTTGATTTTTGCTTCATATGAGTTGAACAGTTTGGGGAGGAGGGTATACGAATTGAGTTCTTGTTCGGTCGTATTTGTCTTTTTTTTTTTCCAGTAAAGCTGGAGCTGAAATGTGCTCGAATGTGAGCACCTACAGATGCACAAACGGAACTCTGAAAAACATGAGCTCATGGCATATTTACCCAAAAATTACCATTTTATATCTTCTAGATTTGCAAACCACGTTTGTTTTTGTTTTAAAAGGAGTCCTGGGGCAAGTGAAGCAGAATCACGAGAAATTCCTTCACCATGCACTATACCATCTTGAAAATGCACACAAAACCCTGGATTCAGTTCAGTCTTTCAGGCTGAGTCCCAACCTTTGAACAAATGTTAATTACTGTCCGTTTATTTCGAACTGCTCCACTTAACCAGCAGAATACGCTGATGTGTCCCCTTTGTCTGCAACGTTTGGCCAACCACTTTCTACGTTACTGTGATACAGATGTGAGGAACAGAAACAAACGAGACATAGTAATGCGGGCACACCGCAGCCTCTAAGGGTGCGGCCCCGGTCTGTGATCTACATGGATTCTATGGTGTCTGGAGAGAGAGGAAGAATGGTTAAAGCCTTTTCCACAATGGGAGCAGCGGTACGGTTTCTCCACAGACAGGATCAGCTGTTTCGGGAAGGCGTTGTTGGAGTAAGCCTTCCCGACGGGGATGGCGGTGTACTGCTGCGGCTGAGGAGTCGCTTGCGGCGGCGATTGCGGCTGTGCCTGTAACTGCTGCTGCGTCTGCAGCGGCGACGGCAAGCCCTGCTGCTTCTCCAGGTGAACCCTCTGATGCCTAGCAAGAGACGAGGAGTGGTTGAACTTCTTGCCGCAGTGGCCGCAGGTGTACGTTTTGCCGTCCGAGTGGACTCTTTGGTGCCGTGACAGGGAGGAGGAATGGTTGAAGCCCTTGTCGCAGTGGTGGCACATGTACGGCTTCTCTCCCTCCTGGAGAATTCTTTGCTTTGGGGTCGAGACGAAAGTGATGGGCTTCCCGGGCTGAGGTGGAGAAAACACTGGGTTCTGCAGGTGGGTCTTATTGTGGCGAGACAGAGACGAGGAGTGGTTGAAGCCCTTGTTGCAATGTCTGCAGGTGTAGGGCTTCCCCCCGGCGTGGACCTGCTGATGCTTCTTCAGGTGACGCTTGCGAACAAAACTCTTCCTGCACATGTTGCATTTGTAAGGCTTTTCACTCGAGTGAATCCTCTGGTGCTCCCTAAGGGTCGCGGCCGCCGCAAAACACTTTGCACACTGCGGGCACCGGTGCGGTTTATCTCCAATTGCTACCGCCGTGTGGGTCTTTTGATGCTGCTTCAGGTTGGAGGTCGTGGCGAAGCCTTTGCCACACTGGCCGCATGTGTACGGCTTTTCACGTGCGTGGACCTCCTGGTGCTTCTTCAGGTGCCGCCTGCGGACAAAGCTTTTTCGGCACTGCGTGCACTTGTATGGCTTGTCCTCAGAATGCATCTTCATATGTTCTCTCAGCGTAATGGCAGCTGCAAAGCTCTTGCCACACTCTGTGCACCGGTGGGGTTTGTCTGGCAAATGAATCATCTGGTGAGACTTAAGGCTGTATGCATCAATAACATCTTTACCAATGAGGTCGACTCCGGGGGGGACGTACGGCTTCTCTTTCATGTGAATTTTCATGTGCTGCTTCAGGCTGGCTTCCACAGCAAAGCTCTCCCCACAGTGGATGCAGATGTACGGGTTGAGGTCCTTGTGGATCTCAAAGTGTTGATGGAGATCGGCAATGCTGCCGAAGATGTCCCCGCACTCGTTGCACTGCAGCCCATGGGCCTCGTGTATGATCACGCCGTTTTCAGACTCCACCGTCAACTCGCCTCCATGATCAGACTCCATTTTAACCACATGGTCGCCGTCCGCCTTAAGCAGCACCTCTCCCAGCAACGTCTCGCCCGTTTCAGTCTTGATTTCCGCTGTCGTGAAACAGTGCATGTCGGCGTGCTCCACCTTGATGTAGTCGTGGTCCGTCTCGGCCACTATTGCGTCCACACACGTGACAGCCCCAAGTTCTCCCCCGAGACCCTGGATCTTTAGGTCTGACCCATGGATCTCCAACTCCAACCCACGCTTCTCCTCCGTCATGATCTCCGTTTCCGCTCCATAGTGAAGGTCGACATGGCTATGGGCTATGACACACTCCGACCCAAGTGTGTCAAGCCCTGGCGTGTCACACTCAGTCTCTGACTCGGCCATAAGAACACACTCCAGCCCGACGGTCTCCGTTTTTGTGCCGGATGATGCCCAAATAAGGAATCGGGGTAATATGTTGTTTTTTTATGCCCGTGTCGCGTATTCTCACCAGTGAGATAACCTACAATCAAAAAGAAGAAAGAACAAAAAAATTAATACAACAAATAAATGTTCTCTCTCTCTTTTTTTTTTGAAAAGCTGAAACCCATTCAGAGATGGTTAGTCAATTTAGTATCAATTAGAACAATTTTGGGGAAGTGTCACGTGTTTGTTTTGTGTACCGATGAGCAAGTAATTAAATAATTTCCACGAACTTCTCGACAATATTAAAATGTCGTATTTCATTTCTGTCCTGGATGTAACAAATAATAAAACTCAAATGAAATTACCCAATATACAAAATCATAATGCACCCAAGAGTTACAAACAAGAAACATTTCTGTGTATTGCTTTTATTGCAACCATCACTTCTGAAATTTAATCAAAATTTTAAAGTGTACCTAATAACATGCTGGTATAAAAAGAGGGTAGGCCTTGGGTGGTCTGACATTAGGTAAAATTAAATAATTACTAATGCTTTAAAAAAAAATACATTTTTTTCACTTATTGCTAATTAACAGCAGGTAAAGATAGATTGGAAACCTACTCACATTGATATATTGAATTTGATCACCACTAAAACAGATACCAACTAAAGGATTTCAGATGTGCTTTTAAAAAAAACTGTTTTAATAAACCAATATTACACCTAATATCCAATATCCACCTAAATGTACCTTATTAGATGTATTTAGACTTATAACTTCTGTACAAACTGATCAACAACAACATAATGGCCACAAATCCACAACAGTAATTTGATAAAATATTTTTTAATAAAATATTTACTTTTACTGCGTTAGGGATTAATATCTTAAGTATATACGGAAACAACTCATACCAGAACCAGCCAGGTAAAGCATTTGTTGGGCTACATTAGCGTACAAGCTTCGAGTCATTAGCTACACTCGGGTGATTTTAAACCCTCAAGAAACATCACGCAGCTCCCGGTTTTTTTTGTCCTAATCCACAAACGCTGCCCCCAATTTAGCGTAACGACGCGCCTCTATTTCAACACATTAGCGACCATATGAACACAACAAATAAAAAAGCTTCTGTTGTTAGACGTTTATGTTGTTAGCTCTTCCACGACGGCTACAAATAGCCTCCATAGCCGCTAGTTAGCTGGCTATGGAGGACTGGTTGACGACCGAACGGCGTCGTGTTAGCCGCTAACGAGCTCGCTCTCTCGCCAGCTAACTAGCTTGAGGAGCAAAATGCGGATGCCGGGTCTTTTGGTTTCCCGGCTTCGGAAACAAAAAATACTTACATGAAAACGGGCGTTCAGACCGACCGTGTGAGCGACGACGAGTGAAAGGACGCGGAAACTCCCGGAGCGATTAATACCAGGCCATCTTGTTGTGCCACACCAGCACTTCCAGCTAACCTAAGATGGCTGCCGCTGGCTAACGTTTATCAGCCTTAGTTTCCGTCATACACAGTACGTTTAAACGGAGCGGACTATAAACACGAAATGAAGCAAAGATTGTAAAATAACAAGTATACGGGACCCCTGAATAATTAGATACGGGGATCAGAACACTGTGGTGGGTTTTAGGCTGTCGGAGAGTGGGTATAGCACGCCAAGACTCCCCTATAAAACCAGGCAGGGTCGGTTAGCTAAAACAAAGATGGCTAACAGGGAAGAGAAGACCGTGAGCGGAAAAAAAGCCCGGGAAAGGTTGAGTTTTTTAGCTACAAAAGATGATTTTAAAAATTATATATTAGAGCACGTTAAAAAAACATTCGTCTTGTTTAAAAGGGGATGCGTGGCTTTGTAAAGATAGAGAAGCGATGATCTGGAGCGCTTCTCCACGGCGGCAGCAGAACGACCAGATCTCTATGGCGGCCTTGGTTGTGTTAGCGGCTACCGAGCATACATGCCGAGGCTACGTAGCCATGATGTCGAGCTAAAGACTCTGCTAATCCGGTTACTTAGCACAGCTAAAAGCATCAAAAGCAGCACACACAGTCAGATTTACATGCATTGGAGTTTAACAACGCTTTTATCAGAGAAACACTCCGCAATGCATTTTAAAAGCTACACTTGTCCAGAGATGTTTCTTATAAGAAATGCAGCTTTAGAGAACAGGCTTCTGTTACATTTAAAGATGATATAGTTCCGTAAACGTATCGAGTTCACTGAACATCTGCTTTTAGGGCATAACTGTCAGCATTATGGTACATCAAGGCCTGTATTTTTCCATTAGAGTGGTAAAGTGCTCGACCAGCTATTACCATCGTATACCGCGTATTATTCTAAAAAGCAATAAAAAAGAGATCCAGCAGGATTCATCAGACCACAAACTCAGACATGCCTGGGAATAAACTGCATTTAAAGGATGCACGGATGAAAATGATGAGTTAGTTTAGAAAACCTTGCATGCAACACACCCACCTTTCTGTCCTTCTACTTTTCTGGTTGTTGCAGAAAGAAGAAGAGATTCGTTAGTTTGTTTTTTGTTTGTTTTTTAAAAACACTTGGTTATAAGGAGATCTTTGCAAGTTTTTTTGCCCCCTGTGAGTCCTGCTCTCTGTGTCTCTTCCCCTCTCTGCCTGTGTGTACAGCTGGCGCCACAGCTCATCTGGCGCCAACGTTGGATCTCCGACGCACTTTAGCGAAAGCAACTATTGTCATTTCATGTCAGCACGTAAACCATCTGCGACCCCTGCATGCCGGGGGTGGAAATGCATGAAATCTGCACTTGCATGACAGATTTTACCACCACTGAAGAGGAATAATTTCACTCAAAAACGGATATTTATAATCTTAAATAATAAAAAACACACTATAGATAGATTATGGTTATAAATACATGACGTATGCTTTTAAAGTGCTTTAGTTTACTAATTAGACAAATCTTGTCAGTGAAAACGTTGATCTAATTAATAATATCTACTAATAGAAGCCTTTGTCTGCTTTGTACCTTCTCAGACTATACTGTTGTTCAGCTAACTTTATTGCTATCAGAGATACTGCTGTTCCAGCAGCCTACAGTTTATGGCAAATTCAAGCCTTGGTTGTTCATCCGTTGCAATAAAGCATCTATGACAGCTTCATCTCATGTGAGGAGGGACAGGGACCAAAAATTTCAAAACTGTTTTTGGAATAATGAAAGGAAACTAAGATTAAGTTTCTGAATTTAACCATGTTATTTCTTTCTTCTTACATAAGAGATCTGTGTTTGTGAATTAACTAAATTATATGTAATCTTACAATTCATCCAAGCAGAGTTTTGTAAAAATCCTGCTAGGATCGTGTCAGAAACTCATTGAGAAATATAGTTACAGTACATTTGGTTTGTCTGCCACTAGATACAGGCCACTTAGCCAAATATTAATTTACCTCTATGTAGATATTTATACTTGAATTTATAAGTTTTTACCCTTTGAGGATTAGACTTCAATTCTTATTTAAGTCAAACCTGTGGGGCCAATTTCATACCTGTGATATCTCACATTATTACTCCTTTTGCAAACAAGGACAATTCAAGTGCATCCATACAAGCTCAATTACAAGGACATACAAACTTATTATGAGTGTTCAATTCTAACACATGGATATGACTTTTTTCATCTATTATTAGGCTAATAATCACCTAAATGAAAGGAATATAAAGTGTCCACGTCTGCCACTAGATGATACTGTTTCTCAATTGCCCATTTTTAGTAACTAATCGGGCAATTTAGTCATTATGAGGTACTTTTTTTTTGACAAAATAAGTGTGAAACAAATGCTAAGTAGCCAATAACCAAATAAGACAATTTCCTGTTTATCATTTAGTTTTATTTTGAAATGTTCACTTTTCCTCTCCTTTGTGACCGTTTCCTCGTACCTATTTCACAACTGCTAAATGTTCAACCTGGAATACTGGTTTTACTGTGAGAGTCGACTACATAGCAAACATTCTGTAACACAAAGGTTCATTCTCCAGTTTCACTGGAGCCGTTCACTTCAGGAACTCACTCATCCAATCTTAAACCTTTGTACTTGCAGTCTTTTTTCGTCAACCTTAGAAGATCCATTTCTTGTGGATTTGACTTTTTATATCTTATCTACTGATTTTTTTTGTTATCTTTGGGGAAAAAAATGTCTCAGTCAGCCAGTTTGGACTTAGACAGATATACTAGTGTGGACAGATCCCGCCGGTCAGCCAGCCGAAGCCAGACCAGGCAGAGGACTACGGATGGAGAGGTTCTCTGTGACTTCTGCACCACAAGGAAGCAGAAGGCAGAAAAGTCCTGCTTGGTTTGCCTGGCATCGTACTGCGGGGAACATTTGCAGTCCCACTATGACTACCCCACCCTGATGAAGCACAAACTGGTGAAAGCCACAGGTCAGATGAGAGAGAAGGTCTGCGCCCAGCACGACAAGCTGCTGGAGGCTTTTTGTCGTACTGATCAGACATCGGTCTGCGTCCTGTGCATGATGGACGAACACAAACACCATGACATCGTCCCGGCTGGAACCGAGAGGACAGAGAAACAAGTGAGCAGTGAACAGATGTTATTATTAGAAAATACCGTATATCTGTTGTTTTTAGGCTTGGGGTGTTTCAGGTTACTTGTGTTTGGGTATTTGTAGAAACAACTTGGTACAACACTGCACACATCTCAACAAAGAATTGACCAAAGAATCAAAAAGTGGCAGGACCTAAGACAAGCAGTTGATTCCGTTAAAGTAAGTGGAACATGACTCAGTTACACAATCACCAAGGCATTCTGGTCTGAGATTTAATTATTTTCCAATCATTCATGTGTGTCTCCACAGCACTCTGCTCAAACGGTTCTAGAGGAAAACCAACGGATCTTCACAGAGCTCATGAGCTCTATAGAAAGAAAGTACAATGAAGTCAAAGAGATGGTCAGCTCCCATGAGAGAACCACCGTGACCCAGGGGGAGCAGCTGCTGGACCGTTTGGAGGAGGAGATAACACTGCTGAGGAAGAGACACAACAACCTGGAGAAGCTCTCCCGCACTGATGATCACATTCACTTTCTGCAGGTGAGGCCAGTCTGCTCAAAGTCACCCTTTGACTTTGAATTTTCTTTGAATTTTGGGGCCTGAGTGATTTAAAAGGTCATCTTTAAGGATTTATTTTTGTTTACCAGAGCTGGCAGTCTCTGTCAGGTCCCTCCGGATATGAAGACCTCAACAACATCAGTGTTGTTCCCAATTATTCCTTTGATCCTGCGAAAAGAGCCATTGCGGCCCTGAAACTGCAAGTGGAAGAAGTCAGCAAGACAGAAATGATGAAAATCTCTGGTGCAGGTGGGAATATTTCCCCCTCCAAATTCATCTGGACCCAAACAATCTTATGTCTGCTATTTTTTGTTGACTTTCATAGTGAAGGAGGTCTACATCACACAAGAAGGAAAGGATGTTGAAATAAGGTCAAGAAGAGAATCAATTGTGAGTGTTGATGCAAGAACCGGAGAAGAGCCAAGGATAAGAGAAGACTTCTTGAAATGTAAGTTACTTAAAACCAATGGATGATATTCTGGCAGTAAGATTACATGTTTTGTAACATTTGGGTGTGAAAAGGCCTGGTAATAAACTATCCCTTCAATCGAAAAGAGGGTGAGTCTACAAAGTTAAACGACTGAAACTTGCAATAAAGGCATTCAGCTTGCTAAACTGGTTCATCCAGGAGTTGGAAGTCTTACTTATGATTTAGTGCAGCAAACACAGGTGTAACTGCTTTTGTCACACTGGCATGTAAACATAGTACATCATGCCACACCCACTTAAGTGCTTAGTCACAGTAAATCTGATTAAACATAAAAACAAAAAGCACTCACATATTGACTCAAATTGTATGTTTTCTTTCAGATTCTCAACAGCTGACTCTTGATGTTAACACTGTCCACCCAAGCCTTCACCTCTCAGAGGGAAACAGAACAGCAACAATGAAAAGTGAAGCCAAAAACTATCCTGATCATCCAGATAGGTTTGACCACTGGCAGCAGGTGTGGATTTACAGTTTGAGTTATGTTTTATTTCATGATTATTCTGTTTTTTTTCCCTCAGTGATTTTGATCATTTCCATCTTTTAAATGCCCTTAACCTTTAGGTGTTGTGCAGAGAAAGCATGTATGGGTCTCGTCGTTACTGGGAAGTGGACTGGCGGGGGACGGAGATCGACGTGGCTGTCACCTACAAGGGAATCCACAGAAAGGGAAACGGCAATGACTGCAGCCTCGGCTGGAATGAAAAGTCCTGGAGTTTGTACTGCTCTGAGTCCAAGTTCAGCTTTGTGCACAACAACAGAAGCAAAGACCTCTCTGCCCCTGTATCGTCCCGCATCGGCATCTACCTGGACCACGGGAAGGGAATACTTGCATTTTACAGCGTCTCTGATGGGATGCGCCTTCTGCACAAAATCCAGACGTTGTTTACGGAGCCCCTCTATCCTGCGTTCAGTGTGTGGGGCTTCGGCTCAAGCATAAGGCTGTAGGAGAGGAACCTCGGGTCAGATCTAGCAGATCACAGACTATTTGTAAAATGTAGAGTATATTTTGGAACATTTTTTTATCTTTGAACTTATGTTTTGTTTACTTTTACATAGGTTGAGAATAGTAAAATATTCCAATTTGTGTATTTGTGTGTACATTTTTTGTTGGTATTTTGGGTTGTTTAATGATGTTAAACTATTGGAGAAATGAAAGGAATGCTTTGTTTTTGTTGCGTCCCATTTGTAAATGTTATCCAATGTTTAAAGCAAAGTTAATAAGGGTGACATTACAGTTGTGTGCCGCCATGTAGTAAAATGTTATTTACATTTCTTGCTGGAAGTTTTTTTTAAATCTCACTCAGACATACTATTATAAAAGCATTTATTTTTATATTAACTTTTTTTAAGCATTTTTTATCTGAAATTTGAACATTTAGAATATTAAAATCTTATTTTAAAAGGGAAAAAAGTGTATGTTTCCATCCGAGTATAAAAAGTCATTAACATGGAAATAAAATAATATGTTCTAGTTATTGTTGCATTTTTATGGGATTGTTAAGGGTTTTAAGAACTGTTAATTTAATAAGTAATTGACACTAATTACCCAGTCATTTTAATAAAAGGAGCATTTTAATCTACATTTGTTGTGTATTTAGTTGTGTTATTTTGCTCTTTTAAAATATATAATAAGATGTTTAAATTCACAGTAAAAAAATGTGACCTGTTTTAGGACAGTGAGAATAACCAAAATTATTTATATTAGCTGATTTTAGAATAAGAGATTCTTTTAGTTTTTTCCTCAGTAATTTTCTTTAAATTCAGATGCCACATACATGTCTTTAGAGGTTAATAGAATTGCCTTTCAAACTGAATAGTCTCCCATACAGCCAATTTAAGCCCTTGAATTTTGTCCCATTCCTCAAGACAGAACTGAAGTAATTGTGACAGACACAATTTTTCAGCCTTGCCCACATTATCAATGGGAAGGAAATTGGGATTTTGGGACGACCACTTAAAAAGGTTGCCTTCAATTTTCTAAACCACTTTGAAGCAAGTTTGTGTTCTTATAGAGACATTTTCAACTGGAAAATACAAGTTTTAACTAAAGGTTTAATTCAAAGTTCTAGCAGATATTTTGAGTTGGTTCAATATTTACACCTTGTGTTTTTGTCCTCACGATGCCATCTGTTTTATAAAGCTCTCCAATCTATCCAGTAGAAAAACATCTAGAGGATGCTGCCGACCCAGCATTTGTAAACTTTCCCCCCTTTTTCTCTAACCTAAACAATGTCCATAATGTTCAAAAATCTATGTTTTAGTCACGTTACATACCTTTGTCTGCTTTTCCCAAACGTAATCGGAGTGGTTTTTTGGACTATGGAGTTAGGCTTCTTCCCTTCTAAATAGCCTTTAACCCATGTCTCTGGGTTATCACACACTTTTCCTTTCACTCTTTTAGATTTTTATTTTTATACAGCTAAAATAAATACTGTCAAACACATCCGTCTTTCCTAGGTTTGTTCATCTTACTTAGTCTAGTCTTGAAGAGCCTCATTTACCTTCAAATACAGCAGCAAGTCTTTGTAAATGTACAGACTAAAAATTCTTACAATCTCATGTTATATGGGATAAAGAGAATAGTTGAACTTTATTTACTAAGTCCCTTAGATTATCCAATTAATTAGGTTATTGACTTTGACTAGGCCATTCTAACACAAGGACTTTTCTGATCTAAACCAACTATAGCTCCAGCTAGATCTTTAGCATCTTTCCCACTCATGCAAATTGTCTTACAACCCAAGGTTTCTTCCATTGTAACTGTGATCAGTCTCCCTGTCCCTACTTAAGAAAATCATCCCCACTACATGATGCCACCCCTAACATGCTTCATCATGAGGATGATGAGCATTTGGCTTCTACAAAATTCCAGATTTATGGAGGGTCAAACCAACCCACAATGTTCAGTTATGGTATTAATGAACTATTGTTATCATATTACTGTAAATGTTAAAAACAAAAAAGTAGGAGGGGCTCCATTTACAATTTAATGAACTTCTGAAGAAAATCTGTTGGAATAGTTTGTTTTAATATCAAAGGGTTAAATACAAATAATCAAAACATATAGCTATAGTAGGTTTTATTAGTACTAATAATAATTTAAATCATATATTCTGTTTCATGCACTAATGTAACACAGAAGTTTAAGTAAATACCATTTCATTTGTTGATTGTCACATAAACTGATTGCCATTGCTTGACTGCTATAATGATTGAAAATCTAAATGTTTTTTTTACCTCAGTTTATATATGCTTATCGTTTTGTGCGCCAGGGGACAGTGTTACCCAGAAGTATTCGTTAAACTGGTTTTCACTCTTCCTCTTTATTCCCCACTTAAAATCTTTTTTTCCCCTCGACCAGTATTTTTTGAAATAACAAAAACGTGTTGTTTGATAAGTTTCTCAAAAATAAACAAAAGATACAAATAAGCGTTTTCTCTACTCCACAGATGAATTTGTGGTTAAACGTGTTCATTCAATGGGGAAGAAAAACAGGAGTAGTAATCTTTAGAATGGAGCCGCTCAGCCACGCCCACTACAAGACATAGGAAAGTGGGCGGAGTCAAACAGCTGGATCTTCTGGGCGTCTTCGGATCTCGTGGCAGCGCTGCGGAGAGCGCGAGCTGTGTGCCACGCACATCAAACGAGAACATACCGCGTGTGCTCCAGAAAAAACGCACGAAACAAACTGATTTCTAAAGAAAGCCGGGATTTTATGTGCAGTTTTTGTATTGTTCTTGTTTTTCTTTGGTGGGGGACGCGCAGTGAGGAAACATCGAGGGTCTCAAAGTTTGCAGGAAAAAAAACAAATCCTTCTAAACTCGTTAGTTATTGAAAGCTGAAGGTGAGTAACGACCCACGCAAACTGCTGTGATAGATTAAAAGTTGTGCATACTTAGTAATAATTATCTGGAGATAAAAAAAAAAGTTGATGGATTAAATAAAACGCAACATCATAGTTTTATCCCGTTGAACAATGATGAACGTTGAACGTGATTGCATCAAATTTCACCCATCAAAGAAGATTTGTTTAACATCTATTGTAATAAACAGCTGAATAATCCTCACCTACCCACGCTACTCTCATTCGCCAGCTCATCTGTCCCGTATGCCAAGCTCCATCCCCAGGACCATGACCCAGCCTGTGACCCTGCAGAGCCCAGTCACCTGGAGGTAAATGCTTGGCTGCTACCTGAGAGGATTCTCCTGGGCTGCTGGAACAGGACGGAGAGGAAATGGATTCGTTGAGGTGGTCCAAGATGTCTCTTTGGATGATTCTGCCTGTCAGCCTCCCAGTCCTGAGCATCACCGGGATATGGGTTGTGTAAGTATTGCACTGATTTACAGAAATAAGTTTTAATGCATAAAAACTACAGAATCGCTCCTTTTTTTTAAGCTACAAATCCAAGCAGGAGATGGTCTCGTTAGTCTTCCTATTTTCTGCTAATCAAAATAGGGAAAATAATACCTCTATTGTCTCCATCACCATACTAGAGTTTATTAAGAGCCTAACTGTGCACTTCTTATAGCCATTGAACTTCAACTCTAAACTAAACGTCTTGTTTCTGCTTGTAGGCAATTTTTTAAAATCATAGCTGATACTTCTTAGTTAGGCAAATAGTTTGAGAAGGAAAATAGTGTGAAGTTTCAAATATTTCAAGAAGTACTGTTAAATGTAAATTGTGCTTGAAACAATTTACAAATTGTTGAAATGCTCTTTGAGTTTTTTATTTAGGGGAGTTATGAAAACGAGAGATTTTGGATTTTACTGTTTAAAAAAGCCAATATTTATATTTTTTACCTTTTGTCCAGCTAACGGGGAGAAAAACTGCTATGAGGAGCCATTTTTTCTATTGTTAGTTTTTTTTATAAATAGTCACAATTGTATTCATATTTTTACAATTTTAATATAAACAAAAAAATTTAACTGTTGCCAAATTGCTACAACAGACAAAATGCTAAAGTAGGAATAATTTTATTACCTTTTTACATTCGAAAAGATTGAATCAGCTCCTTATCAGCAGGCCGAATCTTGCCTTAATTTAGGAATTGCGGATTAAGGGCTAAGAATAAAAAAAAAGGGATGAAATGGGATTAAGCCTTATTAGTAGTTTTGAACTGCTTTCTTTGCTAAATAATTTAATTTTTTTTAAATGAATACAAGTTTAATTAGTCAGAGTGTCTAATCTTGCCAATGGTAGTTTTAAAACTGGGCCCGCTTTTAATATAATGTAGGTTAAAGGTTTGATGTCCACCCTTAAAGCCAGCTTACTGCCAGTGTGCAGCAACATAGAAGCGTGTCTATATTACTGTATACTCCATCTAGGAGGTGAAATCTTTATCCATAGGGATGATTTCCCTGTATATGCATTAAAATCACTTTTTTTACTGTGGGTAAAATATAAGGGGACATTTTTTGAGAGTGTGAAACCAGAACTTTTTACAACCTTGGTATGTTGAACAAAAACATACTTATAGCTTAGTTTCCTCTGTCTTGTAAGCAGAGCCACTCTGCATATTTACCCTGGATTCCTCGGAGCCATGGCGATCGGCAACCTGGATCAAGTCTCTCACCTTCCTTTATAAAAGTCCAACTTGAAGCTTCGCAACACAGATTATTCATTTTTAGCACAGTATTTGGAGTAGAAGGGCACAAAGAATGAGTTCGGCTCCAGATATACTCAGGCTGGCATCTCTTCTCTCGGGCCTGTCATTTGATTGCGAGGAGGAATGTAAACCTCCGAGGAGAGAAAGAGACAGATGGTGCAACTCTGGATTGTTGTTGTCGTCTTTCCAGGCTCTGTGTTGCATCAGTGATGAGCAGCCTGATTGAGGTCCAAAAGCTTGAAGCTATGCATGACTGTTTACGTTTCTGAACGTAACTGTTAGTTTGGTTAGTTTATCTGCAGATAAGTAATGTTGCATACCTATAATGTTTAGCAGCTTTGCCTTTTTTTATTGAGGTATAAAAGTGACTTATTGTAATTTTAGATGCCAACACTTCTATAGATTGTTAGTCTAAACTTTTCCATTAAGTCAACCAATGTGCCTTGTCTCTAAGAGAAGTCTCTAGGCTTTTTCCAGAGTAGTGGAATGTTTAAAGATGTAAAGTGTTGCATAAGTCCGCGTTTCTTTGGGCAAATGAGGCAGACTGTAGAAAACAGTTTTAAGAGTGTAGGCAACGTTTTCTCAGCATCTGGCAAGAGACTGTTTACAATCTCTGTGACTGCTTTTGCCCACCAGAGACAATTGGCTAAGCTTTGTCTTTTGAGTTTTTATGGGTTAGCTTAAAATGGCAGCATGACCTCACTGTACCCAAAGGAGCTTTTTGCAGATGTGTCCATTTTTGATTGTTTATCAGAGCAGGATTTGCTTTAAAATCAAAAAGAGACTCGTCGCCTCTGGTTTAAGCCGTCACTCAGTGAAGCTGCACTCATACTGTATCCCTCACACCCTTTTCCTGGGGTTATTTTTTGCACAGCTTTTGGGAATTTTGCCTGCGCACACCAGATTTTTCCACGGACGTTTTGCTCGTGTTTCCAGTTTAGCCCTGAGTAAGTAGAAAAAAACAACAACTTTTTCATGTTGCTCAGAGCCATGCAATTACGGCATACGATCGCCGCTGTGCTTTGATGGAGGGCTAATTATACAAACAAACCTGCTATTACTTAGCTCTGTCCAAACACGTAATGCTCTGGTTTATTTCAGCAAACACTTTAAACAGACTAGACTCCTCTTATAGGGCAACAAAGATGCCGATTTAGCTTTCCATGCTAAATATAATTCTGTCTCTTAAGAAGGGAAATGTGTAACGTCTCTTGGCCGCTAAACCAAGTTTTTTGTTGGAAATTAAAGAACTTCACCATTATTCCCAAAGAATGATTGATAGATAGATAGATAGATACATAGATGGAAAGATTGATTCTTGTTTTTTCCCAAATTTAACAAAAGCAATCTATATGTGATTTAATCACAGTATAGATTTGATTGTTCTGCAAAGGCAGCCAAAGTTGGTCTGAGAACGTGAATAAAAAAAACCCAACATTATAAAGAAAGTTGGTTTATATTATAGAACGATAAGTCTTTATGTGTGCGTATGTCACAACTGCAGACATAATTGTCCACCTAAGCTGAAAGACGAGCAATAATCAGAGAAAGGCTTTAGGTGACTCTAGAGGAGCTGCTTAGATATAAAGCTCAGGTGGGAGAGTCAATTGACCGGATCAATTATTCATGCAATCCGAAAATCGGGCCTTTGTAGATGCATGTTAATGACTGATTGCATGTAAACCCATGAGATCATTGATAATGATATTAATTTCCATCTCTAGTCCCCCTGGCAGGTTTGTGTCAAACACACAACAAAACAAGAAAAAGAAAAGGCCACTAAAATACTACAAAATTAAGTATACAAACCTTAATAGTGCATGTTTAAATGCAGTCATGTTGACATTTTTTTGGCTTTCCAAGAGCCTGGAGATGTTTTCTGAATGAAGTGAGACGTGGGAGTTCCCAAATAATATTACTCGGAACTGCTTTCATAAGTATGAGATGCACGATAAAAACAAAGCAGCTTGACTACTTTTCCTAAAGATTTTTAGACGATCTCCACCAGGGCCTGCCACTCCTTTGTTTACTGAAATTCCTGAATGAATGGTTTAAGTGGAGCATTAACCATAAAATAAATTATAAACAAGGACAGAATCTCATTAAGGTTGTTCCAAGTTAGTCGTTCCGATTTTAAATTTATCGAACATTAACGGTTCAATTAAATTTTTTACGGCTTGTTTATGAACTGGCTCAGCTGGTTTGAAAGTTGGTATACAAGCTATTGACGATCTTGTTATAAAATATGTCACATGCTGTGTAATCATGACATTAAAGCATAACTTGGCGCACTCTGAAATTAAATTTTGTCTAATAAATAGGAAGTTCGACAAACTGAATCAAATTCTTGTCATAATCTGTTTCGACTTTTGAGTCTAAATTGGAAAGTATTTAAATTCTTGTTTTACTCATGGCAGATTTCCTTCTACTTTGTTTTTAGGTGTTGCATGAAAATATTCAATTGAATATTTGCAGTTTTTGAGAAGCACATTAGAAAAACTTAGTAAATATTAAGTTTTTAGATGAGATCTCTGAATCTAATTATCAACATAAACCATGTTAATTCTAGTCCCCTCGCTGTATCTGATTTAAATTGGATTAATCTTTGTGTGTTTTTGCGCAAATATAAACACATTGTTAGATCGCAGACAAATTTTACTTTAGAACATTTTTCGCAGGTCTGTCTGGGTTTGTTTGTTTGTTTGTTTGTTCACTTTTGCAACTAACAGTCTGTCAACTAAGATAATATCGACTGCTGAAAACATTCCTAATTGGTGCTTAAACTCTTGCTGAACTACGTCTGCTTTCACAAATCGGGACAAATTGTCTCCGTCTCGGAATAGCCCACCATAGTTCACCCCGTGTGTCAGATGAGAAAACATGTATTATGACAAACTGACAGTTGCATTTCCTTCTCGTGTGTTCGTTTCGTTCCCTTCTGGGAGGCTCGGTGTAGAAAAAAAAACCCAGAAAAAATGTAACCAATCATATTTAGATGTATATTCTGGCTCTAGCTGGAGCTAAATCACATGGTTTGGGTTTAGGCAAGCATCTCACACTTCCCCACCTCTGCTCGCACTATTAAGTAATTCGCCCTATACTGTTACACGGACATTTGGAGGTCTTTCCTCAGTCGCTGTTGCAAAGGGATTGAACGTGCAACGACAGGATGGATGAAACAGCTGTGCGAGTTTTTGCAGGCAAAACAATATATTATTAAAAACTTGATCAACACCAGACACCAGAGGATGGTTCCCCCAACCACCAACCCCATTCATACCTTGAGTGACTGTGTGAATGAGTGAGTGAGTGTGATTGTGTATGAATATGGGTGGGGCTAAGTCTGTGACTTGGTGTCCTCTGCCTCCCCATGCTATTCCCGTGTGTGGGGGGGGGGGTTGTGCCTGCCCCCTCCTCACCCTTCCTCACTGCTTGCTGCTGCACTCACCTGCGGACGGACTGGGCCCTGGGGTGCAGTGCTGGGGTAACGGGGGCTTGTATCGATCCGCTTTCTGGGGTCGCCTATCTCTCTCGGGTGTCGGGCGGGCTCTTTGTTGGGCCCCCTTTGCGGTCCTCTGGGCGGGTGCGTGGTGTCCCTGCGGTGAGCTGTCTGATCTCTCTGCTCTTGTGTGGCCCCAGTGTCCTGGACCTTGTGCTTCCTCTGCTCGCTCTGAGAGTGGGGTGGCAGTGGCCCTCTGTACCCATGGCTGAGCATAATTTATGTAATACCTGCATCACAATTTCTGCATGCTCACGCGCAATCACACACTATAGAGATCACAACATTTTAACTGTGCCGATCTGTTTATTAATAACCTCATATTTATTTATGTGTTATGTGCCACATACATTGCTGTCTTTGCTGTTATTTCTCCACAGGTATGATTCATTGCCATTTCTCAGTTTCCCAAGGATGCTTCAGGAGCGATCTAGTAGCAGCTAGTTTTTTGGTTCCTTTGTTTTGTTTGTTTGTTTTTGTTATTGCTTGTTTGTTTTTTTGTTTATTTACTTGTTTCTATTTGAATATTGTTATGTGTATATGTTCCCTTTCACTCTGTGCACCCCCCCACCCACCCATCAGTCCAGTTTAGCTTTACAATGTCTATAACACCTATGTAATCAATAAATGATCAAGGAAGGCTCTATAAATCCTCACTTGGAAAGAAAATCTGTTAAGCACAACTATAGCAGCCAGAAACTCATTCTACTAGCCATGATGCTGAACAGGAGAAGGGGAAAACCCCCCCAAAAAAACAGATGATAAAAGGACTGATAATTTGACGGAGTGTAATATTTTCCCACGCATGTACCCTCCTCCCACTGTGTTGTGAGTCTTATGTCATTTTGGGAACATTCAGTTGCCGCAGACTTGTAGACTGCACGTCAGGATGTGAATCATGCAAGCTTTTGTATCGTATCAAACTAGTCTGGTCATCCTCCATATATATCAAGTCAACTGTCTCTTGTCGGATATTCTCGTTTTCTCCCATGATTCGCAGTCACTTCCTCTTCCAAGCTCACTTTTGTTCCACTTCCTGATCCTCTGCCTGAACTTCTGCATGTCATCTTTACAACGTCTGGATGCCTGAAAGGGTTTTATGAAAGTGGGATTATCTTGATTTTGTATTTGTTCAAGCAACCAAATAAGCAGGTATGCCCCATAAAGCGTTTATTCTATGCATTGGCGTCCGATGCAGATCCTGCAGAATATGTTGATCTTTTTTACAATCATATACCGACTTTAGGTAGTTAATTTCTAAATCAATGATAAAACAGGATTTATTTAGCAATAACAATAACTCCTGAATGTCACTTTGGCTCATTGATCTAAGTCGAACCTTTAGCGGTCATAGTTAAAAGCATGCAGGCTTTGATTTAGTTGCTGTAATCTTCCTGATTTAGTTTGAAATGCAGTAAGGAATTTTTGAACCACTGGTCACTGAACCCGCAGCCGCTGTAGCTGGACAGTGACCCGTCAGAGACAAACACCAGCGCTGATAACAGCTTTTTAGTCACACTACATTTCCTGAAAGTTGAGTTGATTGAACGTCCGATCACCGGGGTCCCACGGGCTGACCCGATCAAAGTTGATGTAACTCCGGACTGGCAGAACTTGATTCTGTTTTTTTTTTTCTTTCAACCATTTTTGCTCTTTGATTGATATCGTGTCTACACTATATTCAATTGCCAGTTTCATTTCACTTTCTTGAGGAACGTTTAATTTGCGTACATGCTTCCGTTTCTGTGTCTCTTTTTAATTGTTTTTTGTAAAACTCTAGAAACATTTTTTTTAGATGATTGTCCCATTATAAATCATCTGTGTTTGTTTCAGATATGCCATGGCCCTTTACAACCAGCACGTCTGTCCTGTGAATAACTGGTAAGCTGCTTCTTCTGTCATATATTGTTTTATTAGATTAACTTTGGTCTCCACATATTCACTTCTCACCAGTCACTTTATTTGTGTTTACTAAGAACATGGTCAGTCAAAGCTAGATCTTCCCCGAGGCCTATTTGTTCTTACAAAATGACCTTTCTCTACCAAACCCTTTTTTATAAACCGTTATGTCAGACAAAAACAAACAAGGATTACACATTATTAAAAAAACAAAAAAGCAAGGGATTCTCACAATAAGATAACACAGAGTAACAATATTTTCTAAATACTGATAATTTACAACACATTTACAAATCTTGGTCTATTTATCCATCAATTATCTTCCGCCTATCCGGGGTCGGGTCAGTGTGACAGCTTAAGCAAAGGTGTCCAGACCAGGTCTCCTCCAGGAATCCCAATGTGCTCCCACGCCAGCCGAGGGACATCATCTCTTCCTGGTCCTTACGTTGAACTCCTCCTGACCAGGGGGCTGTCTTAACCAGAATCCCTCAAGTGGCTCCTTGTGATGTAGTGAAGCAGTGACTCTGTTTGGATGACCAGGTTGAGGGTAGGAACGTAGTAACGAGTAAATACAAAGTTTTGCCTTTTAGCTTAGCAATCCGTGAAGTGCACTCATATCTGTGCAGTTGCCGCACCAATCAAGTCTATAAATCTCCCGCTCCTTTGCCTCATGGATGCAGAACGTTTTGTGTTTTAGGTTGTACAACCAGTCATGTGTGGAGGAGCTGCATTTACAGAGTGGTCCGTCCTTTTGCTGCACGTTGGATAACGTACCTCTCATCAGGTAAGTTAAGCTCCCCGCCCAGCGCGGTGAGACCCCTGATTAAAAACAGGAAAACTCTCCCATTATCTCGGTCGGCTCCTGTCTGCACTCTGTTTATACAAATAGAGAAAAAAAAAGATTGAGAGAGCATTGTCCTGTGTACGTTCTGAAAATAACTTGTGGCAGATATATCCTGGCTGCCACCATGGCAGTTCAGAGGAACACTTAAGCCATGTAAACATACATGCATGCATGCGCAACCTGCCTTTTATTTGGGAGTAAATCAAGGCAGTCCTGTTCCTGTTAGACTCTTAGCCCCCTGGATATTTTACTACAAAGGTCAGCTTAAAACAAGTACTATGGTTTCAAAAAAACAAAAACAAATCTTTAATCATATTTAGGCATTGCTTGATGTAAAAAGTAATGCTTTAAAGTATGACGTAGGAACTTCGGGCAAACAATTTTTAATGTAAAACATCAAACTCGACTCTTCAAGTGTAAGTTTCATAAGGATTTCTGTTGGTGGCTTTATGCAACAGGAACTTATACTCAAACAGACAAGTGCTGAGTGTCTCCTGGCTTCCCGATCGCACGGATGTTTCCTGTTCCTAGAAAAAAAAAAGGCAAGGTATGCGGTGGGTGAAAAGTCAAACACTTCACTACAGGATGTGGGGGATCCAGCTTTCACCCTGGTTATGTTCAATGAGCACAAACGCAGCCCAAGCAGAATATTGGATGTTTACAGAATGGTGGAAATGTTGACGCTGTTACCGAGTTGTGCACGCATACTGATTCAAAGTATTTCTTTGAACTGTTGTGTACCTTTTCTTGCAGTAAATGCGGGACTCTTCCGCCAGAGAGCTGCTTCTTCAGCCTTATCTGCAGCACGGGCTCCTTCATGGGTAAGGCAACCGGACACTAACAAATACATACATTACCTTCCTTTTATGGTAATACATCCATCCTATTATCATACTTTTATACATTGTTTTGCTAGATATTTCTGTAAAAGTGTATATCGCGTGATATAAGTGTAAAAGTTCACCATGAACTTTTACACATTTTATCACACTATAAAAGGACCCAGTTTTTTTTAAGGGATTTTGTGTGATGAACAAAAGCAAATGGATATTTGTGAATTAAAAGGATATACATTTTATTTATTTTATCAGCATGGAAAATATTTTATAAAAATTTTAGCAAGTTTTTGTTTGTAAATCTGCTCATTTAGGTTGTAAAGAAATTGCATATTAACATCAAAATTCACGTTTTCCAATTCTGAACTTTGACTGGCCCGTTCTAACATACTTTTATCTAACCACATTACCTCCAACCAGCTCAAGAGGTAAGGTGAGAAGTTTGCTTACTTCTGGGTAAATTTCTTCCCCAGCGCCAAGTCTTCTGCAGCTTCCCGAAGTTTTTAGTTTTTTTTGCCATTACCAACCACTGATTAGCTTCATCAACTCTGACCAGTTTCCAGCTGATGATATTACCTCCATGTTTAACGGTGGGGGTGCTGGGTTTAGTGTAAAGTGCTTTGGTAGTTTTCCTCTTATGTTTTGTATGTGTAGCAAAAAGACAATTTTGATTTTTTCAGATCCGAGACTTGTTTTCAACAATTTACTACGTTCCTTATAAAATGTATGGCAAACTCAACCATAAAGCTGGTGGAGTGAAGAATAATAGTTGAATGGATGGATGGATGGATTCTTCCATCATGGCTATGGGTCTCTGTTGTTCCTGCAGAGTGAAAACTGGAATCCTAACTGCTTCACTGGTTCATGGTCTTTCCTGGCTTGAGCTTAGGGAGAAGGCAATGTTCTTGTTTGGTGCTTTACCTAACTGTTTGCACTTTCTGATGATGATTTTGTGAGAGCGGTATGTGATTGGTAATAATTTGGGAAATTGTTTATATCTAGAAAAGTGAGTAAAAAAAAAGAAAGCCCAGTTTGTGGCTGACGTGAAGCAGAAATAAAAGTATGTTTTAGTTTCAGAGAACCCGTGTTTGCAGAAACACGCAAAAATTGTCCTTGTGCACATCCAGAAGGGACAGCGTATATTCCAGGAGGCGGGCGGAGAACAGGCGTGATATAACAGAAGAGACAGAGCTCCCATGTGCTGCTCTGCATGTCTTCTGTTAGTCTACACGTGCTGTTGCCCGGTGCTCGCTGGTGGTTCTGACTCCCCTGATCAAGTTAATGTTTCCCAGCTGTGGATTGACTTGTTCTGTGCGTGTTTGTGCACACGTTGGTATAAAAAAGGAGGAGGGAGTGTTTTTGGGGGGGTTTTTTTCTCTCCTCATAACTCTGGTATAATTCATTTCTGTCTGGTTGCCTCTGAAACTTAGTGAAATGGTTTACTCCTGTGTTTTTTAGAAGCGGATTATGCTTATAGGGTTCTTTGTTTAGATGGAGACAGGATATAACGGGCACTTAGCCAGACAGAAGGGACCAGACCTGTGAACGTTAGTGTGAAGTCTGCACAGGCGGCAGAGAAAGACCAACATGTTTGTTCAGTTTATTGGGTCATTTCTCCGTGCTTACATCTTGGATGGGTGCTGCCTAATTGTACTTTGGTCAGTAATAACAAAAAGGTGTTAATTCTTTATAGAGTGTAACATGAACAAAAGTTAAGCAACAGAATTTGTGTTGCTTAACACTTGACAGTTCCCATCTTGCTTAATTCAAATGTATGTTAGCCATGTTACACCAAGCCAGCTCAGCTGTGATGAGTATTTCTTACGCAATACGTCTCTAAAGTAACTGTGATAACGTTTGGTTTAATGTTGCCTCCAACGCTTCTACCTTCAACTGCTGGCAAAACAGTGATAAGTTCTTTCGTTCCTTTTTTTGTAATTTCCCCTTTTTGAGCAGGACCACATCCACAAAAGATTCTATTGAACTGTAAATGCACTGAAAGCATGTTTATGGTTTTCTCAGCTTACTGTAAGAAAGCTTCTTTAAACACATTATCATACTGTTTATTATTGTTGTGATGAATGTCTTGATTTGATAGGAATTAGGATTTAAAATTATAAAGAGGAATTAAGATTAAGGATGGGCTAAAACTCCAAAAACAGGTTGGATTGTCATTTTTACTTTTTTTCCCCCACTAATAAATCCATAAATAAAAAAAATATTGAATGCCGTTTGTAACTGGTCTTCTAAGGAAATATGTTTAAAATTGGTATGTTTTTTTATTTTTAGGAGCAGTATTTGTTTTTATCAGTTTTTTGGTTATTCTGATACTATTACAACATATTGTGATTAAAAGCTTAACTACATATTGTCAAAACCTATTGATAAGGCAGATTATGCTCTTTATCTAGAAATTAAATCACTATAGTTATTTGCTTTAAATTACTTATAAAATTAAGAGGTTTGGTATTTTGTACAAATATAAAAATATAAAATAATAAATATAAATCTAGTTTGACATGGTGGTTTTTGTCTTTTTTCTACTAGAGTCTTTTATAGTAAGTAAAATAAAAAAAAATTCCTCACCTTTTATAATAAAGGGATTCTGTTATTTATCTATTTCAAGCTGTCTTCTTGGGTAGCTATCCTGCACTCCACTGCTTAACAATCATGCGGGTAAGAGCATAACAACTGCCATTTTTTAAAATAGATTTACCTTAAGCTAAAGTAAATGTTGATGTTTGTTTAGTTTCTATACAATCAGTGTCTGCGAATATTTCACATCAGCTGAGTTTGTCTTGTTTCTTTGTTTGAAGCCTTCTGTCACTGAGCTGACCGACATGTGGGAGAGGGGCAGATAAATTTCACTGTGCTCAAAACTTAAGAAAACTTAAACCAGCAGTTGATGGTAAATATGATGGACAGAAGAAAAAGGGTCAAAGTGTAGCTTTGATACCGACCAATACTTGCAATCTAATAATATTAACAGCTATACGGTTCAAACAGCTACTAACTGTTCGTCTCAGTTATATGAACCCTTGTAATAATATGAAACAGTTAAAAGGAAATTTTGCCTTCATGTGACTTTGATGATACATCCCTGTCTATCCTCAAGATATACTCATGAATGTCTTCCCTTAAAAGCGTCATTCATGTTATTTGTGTTTTTTGAAGCTCTTCAGGAAGTTTAAGCCAGAAGAAAATGAAGTAGTTTCACACGTGATGTATTCATCTGTTTTGTCAAGATGCATATGAAATAAAATTGTACTGTTGATTAGATCACGCAACGAACCAGAACATGAGAGATAATTTTAAATTCCTGTTGCACTTTTTGTTTTATGTTTTGAAGAAATGTGCAAAACAACAAACTGGGGAAATTGTCAGGCGTTACTTATGCTGCTCGTAATGGTCCGAATCTGCGGACCAATCAGAATCTTGCTTTAGAATCTGCATGTTCCTACTTTCTCTGCATGTTTTTTTTTCTCCCACAGTCATAAGACATGACTATAAAGCTCACTTTTGTTTCTAGAAATCGGGAATTTTTTTAATATGCTGGTAGAAATTTAAACCGTCTTATTTTTTTCAATTTAATGTTTAAATAAACTGCCGAAATTGTTTTACTTGTTTGCCTGGCATCTATTTATGACAGCAGCAAATTCTGGTATTTTCAGAGATACCATTTCCACCTTTGTTCCCTAGAGATATTGTCTTATTTATATAATTATTTATTTACATATTTACAGACTTACTGAACTACTTATCTTAGAAAAGAAGAATAACATATGATATAACCATATATCAACACTCTCATGTTTTTGACTAAGATTAAGGTTAGAAAAAGCCAAAACTTTATTTTACTTTTCTCTTCCCTGTTCTTTATGACCAATTAAAAAAAACAGTAACCATTCCATATATGGGCATTGATGTCAATGAAGCAGCAGAAGATGAGAAAACTGGTTAATTGTTTAGGTTTTTGCAGACTACATTGTTATTTTAGATATCGGAAAAAAGTGTTAACTAAATTTCAATGTTTTCTGTCATTTGTATTTGATGATAAAATGACTGCTCGGTTTAAAAATAACTTGAATTTGTGATGGAAAAATTAGTAGAAGCTGTTTTGTAGATGGTCACAAACTATTGTGTAAGGGTGTGACGTGCAGAAGTTATGACTTGCTAATTAAACACCTTACCACCATAAATGGAAGATGCATCCTTATCAAAGCATTGGATTTTTTTATAATAATAATAATAATGATAATAATAATTACGCTTTAATACAATCTTACTCTATAAACGTTCACCCTGCTTATCTAGATCAGTACCAACCCTGTAGTAGTTTCTGATTCCGATTCTTTCACTTCCAGACTATGCTGGTTACATAAACGACTGGCTTAGTCTGAATTACGTTAATACAAGTTGTAAAGCAACACATTATGTCTTTGTCAGAGTGGGCTAAGTCGGTTTGGTATGTAGCTCCACGGCACCCTATTGTGATACTCTGTGCTTAGCTTGTTAGCCTGTTGATTCATGTCTTACTTGGACGACTGCGCTGGGTGCGATTGGCTCAGGGTCAGAATCACATGGACTCTGTGAACCTCTGAACCTTTCTCCTTTGCATTCCAGGTTCCTTTTTTCTGCCAGGGTACACTCATGAATTTTCAAAATACAACTCACGCTTTAGTTCTCTCGTGGTAGAAAATGCATCGGCGCTGAAATATCATCCCTTATATGGACGATCGGGGCCCGTTTGACTGCAGCGTGCATCTGGTCTGATTTTTACTGAAATATACACCTACATGTTTGCATGCTGCTCTGCAGTCTATCCTCTCTTCTGTCGGGTTGTATACGTTATGCTACTCCCACATGTTGTAACTGTGACTTTAAATGGATGCGTAAGTTTGGTGTGTAAGCAAGTGTGTTTGCAACAACAGCAAACGTCCTTCCTAAGTTCCCTGACTAAGTTCCAAAGGTGCTTTTAGGTATGGTGTTGGAGGCTGTGGGTTGTCGTGTTTATCAGAAATGAAACCCATTGTTGAGCCGTGAGGAAGCAATCTTCCTGACCCTGTGAGGCAAGGTCAACATCGCCGCTTACTAATCAAAAACCTGTTCTGGACTAACTAGCTCCTTAAAGTAAGATGGTGAAAAAATATCTTGCATAAAATAAAAGATAAGTTGGACCCTTGCAGTAGCGTGTAGAAGGTAAATGAAAAAAACCTGCATTCTCGTCCTCAACCTTCAGACGAACCGTTTATGGTTCCTAACAAGTAAAACGTTAAGCTTCACTGGCAGACAGTCTTGTGCAGGGAGTCTGATTTGCTGTAATCTAATGAAATAAACTGCAGGTCAATTGCCTTAGTTTGTATTTTAAAACATGCTGGACTAGAACGATGACAGGATTGTTTCTGAACGTGGAGATACTGCTGCTTGTTTATTCCACAATTTGAAATCTGAAATCGCCTCTCCGAGATGGATTTTAATGATAAGCCACAGAAAATTCACAATGTCAAAACTATACACTTAAATATCCTAACTACGAAAATGCTGAATAATCAAAAACAATACATACTTAGTAGACTCGTTTCAGTGAGTAAGCATCAGTTGTTATAATTTTCTATAACGATACAGTTCCAAATATAATAAACAAGAGGGTAAGAAAAACACAAAAAAACATTTTCAATGCATAATTAGAAATTGTATCGTAATAATACATAAAAAAACAAAACAGAAGGTTAGAGTTTAAACTATGGAAACAAATGTGTAATTTCAAACGATGACCCTTTGTTTTACTTCCTTGTTTTTGATAGAAATGCTAGTAATTTGTCTACGGAAAGAACACAAGACAATGAGAATTATTAGGGAATGATTAAAATAAGCAGCTTTGGATCTCTGACATGATCGATAATCCCTTCTTAGTCCTCTAAAGCTGCATTTCTTATCTTGCCTTAATGTTCTTGTATGTAAAACACTCTCCATTTGGGTCTTAATAAGTAGAATTAAAGGCTTTTTGTGAAGCATGTAGTATTCTTAAGTATCTGAAGAATCATTTCTGTTGCTACTTCGTAGGAATAAGATGTTCTACACACTGCAGAAGTCGCCATTAGAGCCTATTAAAAAAAAACAACTAATCCTTCAACTGTTTCAAGTCTCAAATTATTGTGAAAATTGACTTGTACCTGACTGAAATTTTTTTATCATGAAAAAATAATCCTATTCAGGGCCACTTTTAAATAAAATTTATGGGTATGTGTAAAAATGACGAGGCTGTGGCGAATTTTCCAAATATGTCCAGTCATTGAGATGCTGACTCACAACCACCAAGGCTGAAACAAAAACCAACCGATGAGTAATGAAAACGCTTGTTGTCTCTTGAGTTTCTGTTTTTTGTTGTTCTTTGGACATCGTGACTCATAGATTTGTACAGAGACGGTGAAGTGGTCAACAGAGCGGTTTAGTCTGTGACACTTTAATAAGATTAATGTCAAGACATGAGTGCTTCCTCGTCTCTCTTTTAGTTCGTTCAGCTCTCGTTTTCCCACTCAACTCCAGTGTCCTGTATTTTGTCACAAGGAGCAGTCGGCTTTAATAGAACACCAACTGTGAAGACTGAATAAAGACGAATTAGGCAGGGGTCAGAACAACAGTGAGGGCAGTTAGGGGCCATTAGCACATCGTCTCTCAACTGTCCCAAATACTGTACTCTTTGTTTTGTTTCCCTGTCTTAATCCAAGGACAGACTTTCATTCCACCCCAATCAGGGTGTCTTGCACATTTTCCCGCAATTTCATACTAAAGATTGGGGCCTCTCTGGGTAAATAAATGGCTGTCCAAGAACATAATGTGTTTCTTGGCAGCGAAACATGCGAGTGTGTGCTTCTATTAAATTAAATCCGGTCACTATGTGTTGCCAAAATATACAAAAAGACACCACACTTTGGTATAAAGCCTCCAACTTAACCCTTTTACCCGGCTTTGATTTTCTCGTTCTTTTCTCAGTTGTGGTGATTGTGCTGCTCCGATATGCCCACGTTATCGAGAGGCATCAGAACTGCGTTCTCAACACAGCGAGTCTGTCGACAGGCTGGACCTGTGCCGCTGGACTCATGATGGTTGGAAACTTCCAGGTAGGAAACGCCAATATTGGATGAAATCAAAAATTTTCTTCCTGACTAAATAAAACTAACATTTCATCAAACTCTTGGGCTTGAATGTCATTCTAATTTTGGGCTTTTAATGATTTATAATAAAACATGAAAGTATTTATAATTAAAGGTAAGTAAAGGGTTCAATTGTAATGAAGTTGTGGTCAGCTCAGCCCAGAATGCAAAATTTGCTCCAAGTAAGCTTCCATCATGTTACGTTTTTAGTAATATTTCTGGCTACTACATAAACAATGACAAACTAAGATTTACACCATTTGTGACTAATGCTTAGTTTAGCATCTGATTTGCCTGGTTCAGCTGGATTGCTCTACACTGAATAAGAACTATGTGAAGCACAATATATGATCCGTTAAACTATTTTGTCTGTCTTGCAATAAAAGTAGCAACAGTCTTCTTAACAGCGGAACTTTGCCTTAATCCCTCAGTTTTTGGTGTAATCCTAGATACTTTACTACAATTTTTGGCAAAATTGGGTACACTGCTTGTTTTCATCAAACAGACAAACACCTCCCTGCTTTATTAAAGGGACAGTGTCTGTACGGTGAGTTTCAGATGTGGCGTTATTGTGTTCAAGAAACTTTATCTTTTACTAATCTGACCATTAAGCAAGTCTTGTAAGGAAATTTACTTTAAAACCTAATCATGCAGATGTCAATTTTAAATTTTTATTTTCTTGCTCAGCATTCAAGTATGTCAAAGTGATTTAAACTGGTATTTCAGCAGTTTACTCATAAGAAAACTTTTTTTAAATTTTTTTTTTTTTTATGTCTTCGCCATATTTTTGTTATCTGATGGTTACGATTGGAAGCTCAACTAAATTAAAATGAGATTCCTGCAAGTGTTGATGCCAGAATGTGCTACTGTTTAAAACGTCTTACAACAAACTCTCCTAACCCCTGACAATCCTTGTTTTTTTCAATGATCACTAACTTGTTAGGTCAAAAGTCATTATAGGACCTTTAGCGCCACTTATTAAAATATTTAGATAAGTGTATGTACATATTTTTGCCTTTTTTATATAGAATGCTTAAACCAGATGGATTAGACAAAATGTGTGAAACATTTGAAGCTGCTTCTTACTTTTCAAAGTCACAGAAATGGCCTGGTGAATAATCATATCATCCTTTTAAAGAAGCAAGTCAAGCTGACTTCCTTCTTTGTAGATATCTGCTCCCTGGGAAAAGAATTTCTTGACGTTTAAATATTTGGATCCCTGGCTGGGAGCCTAGACTCTCTCTCTCTCTCTCTCTCTGTGTGTGTGTGTGTGTGTGTGTGTGTGTGTGTGTGTGTGTGTGTGTGTGTGTGTGTGTGTGTGTGTGTGTGTGTGTGTGTGTGTGTGTGTGTGTGTGTGTGTGTGTGTGGACTCTGATTGGTCGAATTGTGGGGACATGAAATACGTTCACACACATAGTTCTGGAGGCAGAGTCAATTTCTGGGGAGGTCCAATACATGATGAAGTCATCTCAAAGTGATGGCTTCATTAGGAAAAAAAAGGTTATGTAACAAGTAATGTGGCAGAGAGAAACTTTCCAGAAGGTCTGGTTTGCCTACTGTTTTTTTAATGGAGTTTCATTTTTAAGAGGTAAAAGATGGCGATCGAAACATTAATGATGCATTGAAAGAGGGAAAAGTTTGAGATGAAACCTTTTGGTTTGACATTTATGCTTTTTTTGGCTGCTGCGTTATTGTTGTTCGTCAGCTTTACGACGGTTGTTAAATAGCTGACTGTTCCTGTGAATAGTTGTAAGAAGGGAGAAGTGACTCAAGTGATGAGAACAAAAAAAAAAAGTCTCATCTGTTTGTAAATTTTTTATGGTGCCTTGTAAATATTTTTATTGTTACTTTCACCACTTCCATGTGTTTTTATTGATATTTTATGTAATAGACTGACTGAAATGACTGAAGCGAAGAGAAAGTGATCCGAATCTGAAAAGTGAGGTATACATTTATATTCGGTCTCCGGCACTATAATCCAATGCAACCTCTTGCCTCAGCACAGGCCAAAAAGGGAAGGTTCACCTTGCAACAGTACATCAAAATTTAATATACAGCCAAAATTTTAATGCAATATTTATTTTAAAACTGCTAATACATGGTTTTGTTTTGTTTATCATATTTGTAGTGTCACATATCCAGTTCCTTCATATCGTTAATATTTCTGGCCTGTTTTATACTCTTTCACAGACCCATTTCATGAGTAACTTTACTGTCCAATATTTTAAAGCTAACTTAAAATAATGGACACGGAGATAAAGGAAAAGAAAGACGAGCTTCAACAAGATGTGGGTGTACTGCAATCCCACTATCCAATAATGCGACTTCAAAGACATGTTTTCTTATTACCGGGAAGTCCTAGTTTAGGCTGGTGCTTATTCTTGCCTTAAAAGGTCTTTTCAAAGTCTAGACCTGAATTAAATATTAACATTTTTGGTCCTTTTTGAAAGTTTGAGCTGTGTTCAAAAGAAAAAAAGTGAGTAAAGATTTAATTCTTAAGGCGCAGAGTTCTGGGAAAGACAAACATGAAATTGCCCTGAAATATGTTTCTCTGAGATATTATTGACTTAGGGGAGCTAAATATACACTTTTGTTTAATTGTCTTCACATTAAAAACCTTTTGTTTCTTTCCCCCCATTAGGTAAAAATCCAATGCTTCTTCTTGTCTTTAACGTAAAACCTCAAAAGCAATTTGAAAACATTTGACAAAAAAAAATCTATGAAAAAGTCGACGAGTAGTTGATTTGCATCGGTGCAACAGATTTGCACATGTGGCAGTTTGAGTGCACATTTAAAAAAAAAAAAAAAAGGTCCCTTTCACCCACTTTCCACTTCCCCTGCGAGCTCCTTGTGCTGGAGAAATGGGAGGAATTTACAGGAAGAGCCAGGGCAAAATGAATCATCAAGCAGGGCCAGATGCAGAGTAGTTGGGCAGAACGGGCGTTTAGAGCAGAGGCCTTTCTGTAGCCAACCACGGCCATGATGGTCTATGCATTTTCTTGCATTTAAACCACTTCCGAAGGAATGTAATGCTGTGGCGCCCAATAAAAATAATCACTACCTTCATGCTGTTGCGATAAATGTAATACTGTTGCAAAATAAAGCAAATGTGATACATATGGATGGACTCTGGACTGTTTAGTTAAAATGGCCTACTTAGAGTAACAAACAAAGTTTTAAAAATGACGCACGTGTTCTTGTACAGTTCTTATACTGATGCACTATTGTTACACAAGATTCTGGCTTCGCATCAGTGGTGTGGCCACAGGGGCTTTTCCTGTACGGCGGTCTAATTGTTCGAAAAAGAAACATAACTTTTTAGATGGCAGATAATCCCTTTGTCTATAAAAGAATTGGACCACTTTAAAATAATTTGAGCTGAGGAATAATACACCTATCAACACTTTCAGACTATTTTCCTGAGGTCAGCTTTCTGCCCTTTTCTGATTTAAAAAGTTTTGAATTAGTTACAATTGGTTACAGACTCTCCTTCACCGTTCAGGACATCAGGTGTGTCTTTAAATGGCTCAATCTCTGTTTAGTTTCACGTGTTTTCATATAGTCGTGTTTCCGTAAAGTAAGACCGAGGCTCAAGATCGTTCGTGAGCTGAGCTGGGCTTGTTCCCACATGTTTACCATCAGAGGCTCCATGGTTGTTTTACTGAGCTCAGTCGGAGGAATTCAAATTGCAGACAAAGGTCGGTCTGCAGCAGCCTGCTAGGAACTTATTTATCTAACGGATCTCGTTTAGTCCTGAAGTCGTGTGTTTTTTTTTTTACTTAATGAAAAAACAGCACACAGGCTTCATACCTGAGAGGTTTAACCAGCTGTTAAAAATATTTTTTTTAAAGAATCTGGTGATATTAGTTTAGGTGTTGGTGTGAACTTTAAACGCTCAGAAAAGAAAAGCGAATCCTCGCATCATCCGGTCACAGTGAAAGCTGTTGCTCTCAGACTGTTTTATCGATGTTATAGCACTGATAGTTTAAAATATTGCTATAAATCTTATACTTATATGCTTATTGTCACCTCTGCTGAAGCTGTATTAAAATGCGTAATAATTATATCTATAACTGCAGTAGTATGAGCTCACACTGAAAACCTTCAAGAAACAAAAGTTAAGCTTTTAATTAAGCAATTAATTAGTGCAATCCTAAAAAACATTGTTCTTTTCAATATCTGTCGCATGTTGATATGAAAACAGATCTTTAACATACAGTGCCTCCCTGTGTCAGGAGAATATGGGTGTTATTCATCCACAGAAAAAAGGATTTTCAATAAGTGATTTATTCAGTAAGTCTCCCGATGAACCCTGCCAAAGTTAAAAACTGCATTTTTGGGCTGGTTTGTAAAAGACTGTATCTGAGATTTCGATTCCACGGTACTCTTTGTGGAATAATCTAGAAAAACGCAACTTTCTGACTTTTTACAGATTTGTAATTTTCCCAGGAATGTTCAGTATGCGCCGCCCCGGTCGATTGCTTTGAAACAGGAACTGCATTACTTCTAGGCTGTTGCTCAAATGAACCCCTGGAATCTCCGTATGTAGCACGGCTTCTCCAGATCTCCTTTAATCACCCTGCATTAACCAGGAAAAGCAAAGATTTATAATCCACCTGAATTAGCAGGGCCCTTTAATTTCAGTAGAGCTCCGTTGACTCAGCTCTCTACTCCAATCCGAACATCTGTACACGTGTGATTTATTTATCTTACTTTATTTTCCGCCGTTCGGTTGGAGGCGTAGTCACATGCTCCGGAGCTCATCTTTTGTGTATTGTTCAATATGACTCATGGCATCTCCAGCCTTTTTATTTTTTCCTCCCTCCCACTTGCTTAAATCCATAAGATTGCTATTTTAATACTATATTAATAGCTCTTCCCTCCCATCCTCTGTCACCTCACAGGTGGATAATGCCAAGGTTCTCCACTATGTCGGAGCAGGCATCGCCTTCCCGTCCAGCATGCTGTTTGTGTGCCTGCAGTCGGCGCTGACCTACCGGCTAGCCAAGACCCAGGGGGAGTATTACCTGGCCCACCTTCGGCTCTGCATGACCCTGCTGGCCTTCGTGGGCTTGGTGCTCAGTATCCTTTTCAGCCATGGAAAAATTGCCCTACAAGCACTGGTGATATGCTTGACCACACTAGGAGCACAGTGAAACAAGGTGGTGGCAGCGTCATACCATGGTGGTGTTTTTCAGGTCACAATTGATGGATGATGGTGAAAACGGGTAATATTATGCTGCGACATGCATAATACTGGAGCGGTGGTTTATCTTCCAGCAGGACAACAACCCTATTAGAGCTGCAACAGAATATATTATTTATCCAAAGATATCCTTGTGTTAGACATGACTAATTAAAGTCCAGACCTAAATCGATTTGATAAGCTTTAACATTTAAATCTGCTTTAGATTTAGATTTGCTTTCCACAACAACCTCATCCATCCTGCCTAAACTTGAACTATTCTGCAATGGACCTAAATGTGCAACGCTGGGATTAATAACCTCAACATCCAAGACACACATATACAAAACAGATTTGTGTGAAATGTGTGGCTATTACAGCAAAATGAACAGTAAGCCAACAAAACCCTGATTTACATGGCAGTTAACCACCATACGTGGCATCTAGAATTCTGTTTTGATAGAGCTTGATTCTCCTTAACTAAACTTTTTCAGGCGGCGTGTTTTTCTGCCAGGAGAGCTTCGTCCTGCAGCACACCTCGGCAATCTTCGAGTGGGTGTTCTGCGTCATCATTATGCTGTTTTACGGGACGTTTGGCTTCGAGTTTGCCAGCATTTCGGGAGACACTATGGCGGTGCTGGCCCGGGGAGGGTCCCTGGGACCGGCCGGGAGAGAACTTAAGCTGGAAACGCTGGTGGGACTGGGCGGACAGCCTCATCCTCACCAGCATGAAACAATGTCCATACTGTAGCCACTTAACTGAAGCTTTGCTGTCCCGATGTTTATTGCTGTCAAACTCTGATGATTGGATGGGAGGGTTCTACCTCTCTGGACACATTCAGGTGATGCTTTAGAAAGGAAAAGTAAAAATGCAGCAGCTGTTGGTCGAGCGGGGATAGACCAGTTGCTTACTTTATTCTCTGTCTCCAGGAAACTTGTTTGCATTGTGCACATCTTCTCAAACTCTTTTCAATTCTGTCTTTGTTTTTTGTTTTTAACACTTTCTTGGTACTCAAGCCCAGATATTTATTTTCTGTATACAAAGTATACATCTAGTGCCTTATAAAGTTCATTCAAGAACAGAATCTAAATAAGCCAACGTTTTTTTACTGTACACTAGATTGATATTTAACCAAATTCTATATTTTATAGAAGAATAGGAAAAAGCGTTAATTGACCAGATGCGTTTAAGAAAATTTAAGCCAGACCGATTTCTTTATTGGGTTCAGTGATGAGACGTAATGAGTGTTTTCAGGTTTTCACATAAGGCTGCATCCAATTATTCCCCCATTAAGGATGAAAGGAATGTCTATTTTTTTTGTTTACCTGCTGGTTTTGTCTGTAGTTCAGAACCTTAAAAGATATCTGATTTATCTTTCTGGGATTGCTGAAACGAGGAGAAAAAGGGTCAATTTTATCTTATCCAAGTCATGATTTTTACAAAGAAATTAGCCTGTTTAATTGGTGCTTTGACTCAAAAAGAGTCATTTTAGCCTTCTGCCTTTCGTTTTTGTGTGTAATATCTGATCTATGTATGCAGTAGGGCTGTTAGATCACCCACTGACAGAGAGAAGGTTCATGTCCGTGGCAAGAATAACTACAAAAAAACGCAGTTGGATAACCGGAGATGGCTAAGTTGCTATTTGTTTACGGCAGGGGGGGATCAGGTCAGTGTGGAAATCAGAGAGCCCTCTCACTGCTTTTGTTATTTTTATTAAGTAGGCTCTTATCAACATTGCCTTAAGATGGAAATGGTCTCATGTTCCCTGGCAGTATTTTATGCAAGTAAATCTTTAAAGCTGTTATTAACTTCTATGCTGAATGTAAACGTTCAACAGGCCAGTCGTGGAGACGCCCCAGCAGCTGCAACACAGCGACGAGCGGACACCAGCCGCACTGATCACCTGCTGCCCTTTGCCAGTCAAACACAGTATAGCTTCATTTCACCCTTGAGTTCTGTATCTGACATCCCAGAAATTGGCATATTTTAATTTAAATAATTCACATGGGCTTTTACCTGAGCGTTCTCTCTCAGGGTTCAGTTTGTCGGGTCATCCAGACTTACAATACTCATACAAGACTGCAAAAAAAAAATGTCCTTTGAAGTGTTGATTGTTTTATGCATCACAGAACACTAGTAAATCGCTCTTCTGCCGCAACTCCTCGTTTCATGTCGCCACATCTACTCTCTCGCCGTGTTTATGGATATGTTGGATCTCTGCACTCAGGAAACTCTTCAGACACCAGCTCCAAAGTTTAACCCTGCTTGTCTGTACCATCTGTGTTTTGTCATTATGTGTAGTGTAGGTGCTGTTTTTTTTTTCAGTTGATGTTATCTAAGATATAATAGATTTCTTTTGTAAATCAAGACTCTCTAATGTAAAAAAAAAAGCCTGTAGCAGTAATTGAAGCTTTTGTAACTTTGCAAGATGCTTATAAAAGCGTAGTGAGTGTAGCTCCTTCAGTAGATCACAGATGAGATATTGACAAGCTAATTGGATCATGTAAGATACTTAGTTAAGTATTCGGTACTCCATTTCCTCCAGGGAAAAAAGTGCGTCATGTGCCTTATGTATCATATCAATAACCAAAGAGTTGCAGGCTGCAAATTCTATTTTTGATGCAAAGTGACATGATTGTATGCATATTGTAATGTTTAATAAAAAAAAAAGAAAAACAAAAGTGGGAATGCTTGGTTTTAAAATATATTGGTATCAGCACAAGATCACATTTAAGTAACAATACTTATCTACATTTAAGATTGTAACACAACAAAGGGTCTGTTTTCTTTATCACATTTGTATATTTAATGTATGTTGCGGAGAGCCTATGATGTGTAGTGCTCTGATTTATGAACAGCACAGATCTCTATGGGTCTCACATGCCATGTTGTACGTTAGACCCTGCAGAACAAAAAATATGAACTACTTAAAATAAAAAGTTTCAGTTTCATTTATGTTAAAACAATTACTGGAGGCACCAATATTTTTCTACCATCGGTTCTAATCGTGAGACTGTTTTGCCTCTGAACAAAGACACTCAAAATAAGAATTTGCTTCAGTTAATTTAAGTAATCTTTATAAGACTGCCTCCCGATATTTTAAAATTACACAGTAAAAAAAAAAAAAACCTTTCTCCATCAAACAAATGAAATGAAACTGTTACACACGAAGTCAGATAGTTGTTGATGCATCTTTAAAGCTTTTATTGTTTCATTATTTACATTGTCCATTTTATCTGCCCATAAAGCTGGCAGAAGATGACACAGCTAGTTAAGAGCTCAAAATAGAGGAAAACCTCTATTACATACACACATTGCTGGCTGCAGATGAAGACACATGCATGCACTCAGTACCTCCGAAGTGCCTCAGAGGGATTAAATTAGATTAAACAAAAAATCTAAATTAAAAAGCCTGAAGGTCCTTTTGACAAATCTTCCCATAATTCTCCTAGTTTGCCTCTAAATCAAAAGATTTAGAGCTACAATGAAGCATTTGCAACTCTACAACAGTGAAAGGTTTTCATGATGAAGCAAACTTGTACGTTCACGTTTGAAACAAGGACAGCAAACTGTATAAATGAAGGGAAATTTTCATCTGTAACACAGAAGATCAGACGAGGCTTGAAAATAAATGAAGACATTGACGGTCCACTAAATTATTTAACTTCAGCTCTGTGTGTGAAAACCCACAACTGAATGTTTTCGTTAAAATATAAAGTTTCCTGTAACTCGTAAGCGTCAGAGGACCCACAGAGCAAAAAGTAAAGGCAGTCTGAGAAATATTAGACTGCAATGGTGTTGTTGTTTTTTACCTACTCCACTGTGTTTTAATGTCCCTTTATGTTGTACGATAGAGATTGTAGCATCTTCATGTGCAACAGCCCTGAGTTGATCACAAACCTGAAAGAATAAAATTATCTGTTGTTGAAGTTGGGAAATGAAAGTGATGAAAACTCATTGGATTTTCTGACTTCTTAGAAGTACAATGTTTTAACCAGTCGCTACATTACATTATATGGCCCCCCAAAAAAACATATTTCTCAGGTTGTTGTGAAGCTGATTTGAACATTTAGTCTTATTATTTAGTGAGTCGCCTACCACTTGAAGACTGACTGATTCTTCCTAACCTAAGGCAAGTTAAGATCAGGTACAATAAAAAGCTGAAAGTTAAACTAATAATTAGAGTTCTACTCAAACGAAGTGAAATGGAGTTTCAGCAGGCAGTTTTTCAGGGTGCTGACAGGTTTCAAAAGGCCCTTTGTTCTGACTGGGTTTAAACTGGATCTGAACGAGTTGGACATTACAGTCCATAAGGAGGCATCTTGTTCGCTCTTCCAGATGGTTGATCAGGACATGTAAGGGGGAGTTTTTAACAGATCAGCTTCTTAGGCACCTCCCAAGAAAACTCGGGTCGTCCGAAGTGGCCGTACGCAGCCGTCTGCTGATAAATTGGCCTCTTCAGCTGCAGGTCCCTGATGCGGATACATTGAAAAAAAATGCACTATTGGTTAAGATGAATAACATCGAGATTTAACACAGCCCACATTTGAAATCTTTAAATATAAGGAGAGCTTTATGAAAGTAAGGTTTCATTGCTTGCTGTTGAGAAAGAAAGGAGTCCCTGGGTTAGGATTCAAAGTCTCAAGCTCCTTTATACACTACTCACAAAAAGTTGGAGGTATTTGGCTGTCGGGTTGAATTTCAGGATGAGCCAAAAATGCATTCAAACCTTAACAGGTGAAGTTAATGTGACCTTCTCTAACCTTTTGAATGCACCTGTCCAACTGTTAAATGTTTCAGTACTTTTTGCACATGTTGCTGTTCTCACAATAGATGTTTGATCCTCGAATTTACCAATAAATGTCCTGGTTCAATTACAGCTGATGTTTAAACAGTCGTCCTCATCAGGCCTATCACATTGTGACATCATGAGACCAAGACGACACCTAACAATGGATCAACACTACCTGGCCATTGTAATGCTTAAAACAGGACATTCTCAGACGGACTTGGCCAATGAGCTCAGAGTGTCACAGAGTGTCATCAGCAGGTTGCAACAGAGATACCGAGAGACTGGAAGAGTTACCGAAAGGCATAGAAGTGGACGTCCTTTGGCCACATCCCATGCTGATGACCGCTAAATTGTGAACAATGCCCTGAGAAATCGGATGATGAATGCCACTCAACTCCAGGCACGTTTAAGGAGGTGAGAGGCACCCAAGTGTCACGTCAGACCATTCAAAACCATTTACATCAGCATGGTCTGCGTGCTAGACGACCTGCAAGGGTACCTGACCACACCAGCAGGCACAGGCGTCATCGTCTTGCAAGGGCCAGGGAGCAATTACGCTGGACGAGGGACCAGTGAGCCTCAGTGCTTTTCTCTGATGAAAGTCGATTCACGTTGAGCAGAAATGATGGCCGGCAACGATGTTTCTGACGTCAAGGAGAGCGCTATGCATCAGCCACTGTTGTCACCAGACAAGCTTTTGGTGGTGGCAGTGTGACAGTGTGGGCAGGTGTGTCCAGTACGTATAGAACTTCCCTACACTTTGTGAATAGTACAGTGACAAGCCAACCCAAATAACATCATTAATCCAGTGATGGTGCCCCTACATGAACAACACAGGCCTAATTTCATCTTCATGGACGACAATGCTCCAGCTCATCGGGGTCGCATCATCAGGGAACGGCTGTTGGAGACTGGTGTACCTCAGATGGAGTGGCCTGCACTTTCTCCAGACCTGAATCTCATTGAAAACCTGTGGGATCAACTGAGTCGCAGTGTAGAAGCTTGAAACGCTGCACCCCAAAACTTCCATGACCTGTTGGCTAACCTTCAAGAAGAGTGGGATTCCCTGCCTCAGCAGACAATAAGTCGACTTGTGAACAGCATGAGACGTCGTTCTCAAGCTGTAATTGATGCTCAAGGGCACATGACGAGTTATTGAGACATTGACATTGTTTGTTGTGGTGTACACACCATTGCTGTTAACTATTGTTTCAACAAATTGTTTGATATGAGGAAATCACCGGTGCATCCTTCCACTTAAATGTCCTACTTTGGTGATATGATATAACTTTAGCGGGAACTTTTTACATTTTTGTAAACATTTGTGAGTAGTATAAATGGTAACAGCACTTAAAAACTGATCCATTGAGTCTTTTTGCATGAAATGAACCATAATGTATCTTAGTTTTATGTCAACATTAAAGACAAACATGTGATTTTTGCAAGAAGATAAGAAAACAGGCTTCTGTAATGTGATGAGACCAGCTGAATCTCCTTCATACATACAAGACTTGACGCGCCCAACGAAGATACAGTTAATGTTATGGTAACCATGTCTGGGATGAAAGTAAAGATCCGCCGTGACATCTGTCTGTAACAACTCAATTAGGGAATTCCAGATGTTTTTTTTGTTTTTTGCACGTAAATTAAGTCTGGAAATATATATAAACACTTAGATGTTTTTTCTCATATAAAGACAGGATTACGACCCTGCTTTGAAAATAAGCTGGCATGAGCAAATACTGCATAAAACACATTAAAGAACTGAAATCGTTTGTATTTTCTCTGGATTTTGAAACAACACTTGTTTAACACAGTGGAAGGTCTAAGGAGACACGTGTGGCTCTGACTCTTGTACCATTCGTGGGAGATTTGTGGGAGACGTACATTTAAGTCAAATGAGGCTAACTGGCGCCCTCTAGTGGCGGGATGAGAAAACAGAAATTGTTATATTATATGTTATTATATTATTATTATATTATTATATATAAAATTAAATTTTATATATAATTTTACTATTGCATCAGTGTTTTCTTATAATTTATTTTCTTATTTACTCATAAACACTGTGTTTTTTTTAATGCGACATAAAAAGCTGTGCAAGTACCTGACTATGACTCCAGGGCGCAGATCAAAGTTCTTGTTGACAATCTTGAGAAGCTCTGATTCTGTTCTCTTGGAAGAACCGTATGTGAACAAGGAGATGGACAGAGGATGGGAAACACCAATGGCATAAGACACCTGAAAAAAAGGCATGGACAATTTAATATTTTTTTATCAGAAGGATCATAACTAAACAGACTGGTGCTACAGGCTCACCTGAACCAGAACTCTCCTGCACAGTTTGGCTTTGACCAAAGACTTCGCAACCCAGCGAGCAGCGTAAGCTGCAGAGCGATCCACTTTTGAAAAGTCTTTGCCAGAAAAGGCCCCCCCGCCGTGAGCTCCCCAGCCTCCATATGTGTCCACAATAATCTTTCTGCCTGTAACACCAGCATCGCCCTGATAGGCAACAAAAGTACAGCATGAGTACATTTTAAAAACAAATTTAGTAAAGAAAATGTGTTTATTGTTTGTTTCAACCTGTGGTCCACCGATGACAAAGCGGCCACTGGGTTGGAGGTGGTACACAGTTTTGTCATCCAGGTATTTAGCAGGAACAACAGCTTTTATCACCTGATCGAACAGATTTCACTGGTGACTTAAAACATCTTAATTTCAGGGTAGGGGTGGCAGGATAGTTACTTTCTCCTACCTTCTCTTTCAGGACCCTCTGCTGTTCCTCCAGAGAAACTCCGTCATCGTGTTGGACAGAGACGACGATGGTGTGAACTCTTTTAGGTACCACGGCTCCATCCTTCTGGTCATAATGTACCGTCACCTGTGGGACAAACACAGCCGCAAGTTTGCATAGAGATGACATTTGCCCAAAATCTTGTTTATGTGCCATATCCTCAAATAGTAGTTTTTTAAGAACATTTGTTGTGAGAATATGCCTAAAAAGGCCAAGAGATGAACACATGTAGCTTGTGATAATTCAACACACAATCCAACCTGTGTTTTGGAGTCAGGGCGCAGCCATGGCACTGTGCCATTGCGTCTGAGTTCAGCCATCTTTGCGTTAAGCTTATGGGCAAGGACGATGGTGAGAGGCATGCACTCCTCAGTTTCATCAGTGGCGTAGCCAAACATCAGACCCTGCAGATGATAAACGGAGCCAGAAGAAATGGTGATAGTTTATACTTTACAGTCTAGCTTTGACATCAAATGAAAACCATGTGATGTCCCACCTGGTCTCCTGCTCCAATGTCCTCTTCTCGTCTGTCAATATGGACGCCCTGAGCGATGTCTGGACTCTGCTGCTCCAGAGCCACCAG
Organism: Orestias chungarensis; assembly: GCA_032876305.1. Lineage (NCBI taxonomy): Eukaryota > Metazoa > Chordata > Actinopteri > Cyprinodontiformes > Cyprinodontidae > Orestias > Orestias chungarensis. Next base: position 1,578,879 of record JAVLVB010000824.1, read on the forward strand.
CACATTACATGTCTTGTAGTCAAAGCCTGCATATGGAAAACTAGTAAGACGCTGGCAATGTGGGTCCCCTGTCCTGCTGCTTTATTTGTCATTTTCCTCACCTTTTTCAGAGTTATCGTATCCAATGTGTTTGATGGCGTCCCTCACCACCTTCTGATAGTCCACATTGGCCCGAGACGTGATTTCACCGCAGAGGAGCACCATTCCCGTCTTGCACACGGTTTCTGTCAATCCCAGCAGACTAGTCAGAATCAGGATGATCTTCAATGCTAGTTTTTTTTTTTTTTTGCAGATTTTGCTGTTGCTGCTACTCAGTTTTGTGGGGGTGTCTACACCCCCCCC
>JAVLVB010000824.1:1586949-1644292 GCA_032876305.1 Orestias chungarensis
ATATATATATATATATATATATATATATATATATATATATATATATATATATATATATATATATATATATATATATATATATATATATATATATACTGTGAATGAATGAAATGAAATGAATTTACTAATCTGTATTTAGTTAGTGGGATTTTGTAAAGGCGCTATGCAGCAATAGCAAACAGCAACTTAAATTTAACACTTAACAAAAGATGGCCAGTTTAAATTAAGTTTCTAAAATGAAAAAAATAAAAAAAAATATTTACAGTAAGGAGAGCTGGAGTACCTTCAATCTTTTACACACCTTAACAAACCATTGACACTTCTGTACCAGACACTGTTGTTATCAATGACTTGTCTAGTAAAACTAAAGATATCTTCACTGATGGGATTGTAAAAATGGCCATAAATAAGAAAAACTGCCAAGTAATTTGCTTTCCTGTATGTTTAGATACAGCATTAAAACCCTAAAAAATGAAAAAATAAAAAAAACAGAGAACTATTCTGCTGAACCTTTTGATGGGTAAACGGGCTCTGACCAACAGTTAGATAGGACTCATAAAATAAGGCAAAGAACATTCAAGGCCTCAGGCGCAGAGAGCAGACACATTATCTCATAACAGACTGAAGGAAAACTGAGAGGCTTTTATTTGAGTCAGCTCTTGAGGTACGTCAATAAATAAGAAACAAAACCAAAACCCATCATCTTTAGATCATAATAAGAAGGTTCCCCTGTTAGAAGTCCTTAAAAACATTGTCCAACCTTTTAAGCTTTGCGACATTATGTTTTAGATTGAAAATTAGGTGATCAAGAAAAGCAAACTAGTCAATAACTATGAGGTTAAAAAGGAAGACATATACACAGATGACAAATTATCCTCACAGATTATTTAGAAATTACATACATTGATGCTTGATACTTAGATGCTTTTTTTTAAAAACACTAAACTTTTTGGAATGATTTTTGTGTTGTTGTAGGTACTTAGGTGTGTTTAAAAATTAATAAGTATGTTAAGGTAAATTTTAAACAGGTTATAAGTCATTTAAACCAGTAATTTCAAATTTAGAGCAAAAGATCCGTTTTGTATTTGAAGATTTAAGATTATTTCTGGTTTTATCTTAAAACATCCACCAGAGGTCGGTGTTGCTTTAAATATGACTTCAGGCCCACGTAAAAGTTATCAGCAGGTTTACATTAAACACACATATAGTAACTCTTTAAATAAACTGCATAGAATTTATTACATTTTTCTGAGTTGACGAGGTTTTTTTTTTTTGTGCGAGAGAGACACAGATGATTTTTTAAGTGGTTTATTTAATAACCTTGACCAATTGTATAAAATTGGAAAATACAACTAAATCTCCAGAAATTCTCCTTTTACATCACCCAAATCTCACAGCAGTCTTTGAGAAACTTATAGGATATTTCTTTTTCAACTTAGCAATGTTTTGTTGGTTTTGAACTGAACGCGAAGCCAACACCGTTTTTGTTTTAAAAACATTTATATGGGAAGATTAGGCTATTCTTGTCAAATGAGGTAACGTATGATCCTTAGTTTCAAAGCCTTGTATATAACAAACAAATAGTCTTTTTTTTATGTTTGTACATACAAAAGTGAACTCTAAAACAAGCTAAAACATTTTACCAGTCTTTATAACATACTTAAATAGATAAAAATCATAAATCCAAATATTCAATGCTTTTATCAATAAAGATGCTCTGGATCCACTCTAACCACTATGGTGTCTCTGATTGAGGTCCTGAAAGTACCAACCCTATTTGCTGAAGAGCTCATCGTCTACATCAGTCTGATTCCAGACCAAACCAAGGTCAATCTGGAAGTACTAGAGAAAACAAAAGCTTGACAGATGGAAAAACACATAAGTAAATCAAATTTAACAAAGCAATATATGATTTATACTGAATTACACATAGTTGATTTACATTTTAAGCAGGTGACGTATGAAAGCAGATGGGCCATATTTAGTGTTTTCAAATGAAAGAGGCTGCTATTTTAAGATTAGGCAAAACATCTTAAATACATACATCGATTGACTTCACTTCATTCTTAAAAGTTAAAATCCAGGGTTTGCAGCAATTCGACAAAATCAAGAGGCCGGAATATTCGACCATTGTAAATCAGAGTTAAAATATTTTATGAAATACCAGGTGAATCGTTTAAGCACGCTTTGATCGATGCTTGTTTTTTCTACCCAGTTTTCATCAAACCTAAAGTTTCCCGGCATCCACCTTCGATTAGTTCTGCCTGAGCTGCTGTGATCGTTTAGTGCGCCTGCGCAGGGTTTGTTATGTGACGGAGAGTCAGATTGAGGCTACGCGTCATTGATTTTTCTGCATGAATATTTAAGGTAACAAACGCTCCTAAACTTAACATTTGTGTAACTGTAGAAAAAAACCCAGCATTTGTTTCATTTGTTTTAGAAGAAATGTCCGATGTTTTGTGTTGGGGTGAATTTAAAGCCAAGGACTTTATGTCGATGCTAATTTTTCTACGCAGCTGAACCTGTTAGAGCAGTTAGAGCAGTTAGAGCAGTTGGAGCTCCACTGGGAGACAAACTTACGGAACACGAAGCAACATTTGATATGAATGCTGTTTAAAGGCCTCCTGTGAAGCTGTAGGTTGAATTACCGGGAGTTTGAAGGTCATCGACCTTAGCGGTTAAGATTTGCGTCACGTTAAACTTTTTGAGTTTAAAAAAAAAATAATATAGATTTTTTTTCTGGTGGTCACGTGACATTTTCCTGGTTGTCACGTGACGTTTTCACAGTTTATTTTTGTTTTCTTTTTAATTTTTTAAAGAAACATTTGATTTGATCCTAATAAAACACTAAACATTTAAATATTTTTAATTTATTTAAGTAAATAAATAGAAGCATTATATTTAAGGCTATATTCAGTTTCTCTTACAATATGTAAAATATTTGCATTACAAATACAGAAAGTAATCATATTTATTATTATTATTACAATGGTTGTAGTTTTATTACATGTTATACTATTATTATTTTACTATTAATAATATTGGATTTAAAATAGTCCACACACCCCAGTTTGTTTGATGTGCAGAAAATTTGACAAAGATTCTTTCTTTCAAGCTATCCCTCAAATTATGAGACATTTATCGTATATCGAATATAAAAGCAAATCAGTTAAATTAATTAAATGTTGACCTATTCATTCTCTTAGGAGCCTACATAATTTTGTTGAAGGCTTTTTACCCATTAATTTTACCTTAGATTTCACATCTTGGTTTAGAAAAATAGTTTTCCCACTCTGTCTCACAAATGTTCTCTATATCTACCACTGTTGTATTAAATGCACTGTAAATACTGATCTGAACATTTATCTTATTCTGTATTTTCCTACTGAACCCGACCACAGATCTTCTTTCTTTGATTTCTCTATTCGTTTACGTTCCGCTTGTGTTTGTATAATCCCGTCCTCTGTTGCCTCCATATTATCAGGCGCTTACTGTTGTTTATCTCTGAGATGATAACAAATAAATAACTGGTTCTAACACTTAAGATTTTATGGCAGGATTAGGTTTCAGTGTTGAGTGTCATTGCATTTTTTTACGTTTTTTTTTGTGTGCAAATATGTCTTTAACCACTTCCTCGTTTTTCTAGCAGTTCTATTGGCTGCCCTCTGTCCCCTCAGTTATAAAGCTCAGTGACTTCAGAAAGTTTGAGCTATTTACCGTTTACTCTGGAAGAGCAGAAGCAAAAGTAAGAACTTTATTCTTTTAATGATGGAGAAAAGCTATTGATAAGATAGTAATTTTCTTTTATTGAAGCTTTGTTTAGATAAAGGAGACAGATTGGTATCATAAGCAATTTTGAGGTCGTTATAGATATGATTGTAGCATCTGGATTGTGTTTTTTTTAAATTTTTTATGTTGTTTTGATGCATGAGGTTAGAGTGCAAGGAACGGAAAGCTACTCGCTCACAGAGCGCCTTCACACTCTACCAGTGTTAAGATATCAGCATGTTGTGTTCTTACCACAAGCATGAGGTCTGAATTTTCCCTCCGCCAGTCGTAGAAACCTTGATGCTGATCCTCGGAGTGGGTTAGCTTACCCTGCGTAGAAAAAAGTCTTGTTTTCTGTGTCTTCCAGTGAAATCGTGAGGGTGTTAGTAGTAAAGAGGCTCAGACTTTTACCACCATGCTGGCTCTGTCCAGATGCTCGGCGGCTTTGAGGTGGGGGCTTCCCACGCGTTGCGCTTCCCTCCCCCTGGCGAGCTCGTCCATCGCATCCGGCTCTCACCTTCTAACGAGTCCGGTCGCTCTGTTTCACCAGAGCAAAGGCAGAAAAAGTCCCGATCCAAACAAGATCACCTCAGGCAAGAACATATTTAACTCCTGCTACAATAAGCTGGTCTCTGGTTGTGCAAAAAAAAAAAAAACCTTTCATTTGATAAATGTTTTGCCCTGTTCGTTCTCAAGGAGTTGTTATAATCGCCTTGAATAGCTTTCCAACTAACACCGCAGCCACTATCAGAATGATCTGATGTGTGGCTGAGCTTTATAATCTCATACGTGAGGTTTAGAGAAGAGTATGATGAATTATTGCTGGCATTAAGGAAAATCAAACTCTAAAGAAACATGGAGGAAGAAAGAAGAGAGAATGCTGGAATTTGTTGATCACCCGGACTCTTAGAGATTTAGGTTCTTATAGGACAAAATGAACCAAAAAATAATAATATTTTGAATGCGGAGAAACGTTGCAAAACCATAAGGAGGCAAACAAAACAACAGCAATTTGAAGTCTGTCTTGTTTTTTTGACCCCTCTTTTAAGATGGAGCAGCAGTCATCTGGTTTTTTGTTGTGTTTTACTGCAGTGTCTGGACTGGAGGGGGAGCTGTTGGAAATGGGGATGTGGTCCCTGGGAATAGGGGCTGTCGGAGCCGCCCTGGCTGGGATCTTCCTGGCCAACACTGACCTGGGTCTTCCAAAAGGCGCAAGCGCATCGCTGGAGCACCTCGAAGACGCCGACCTGCTTTCCACCACGGATGGTAGGCCGATGTAATGAAACGTAACTCCATAAAGCCATTTTCAGGAAGGTTAAGACAGACGTCTGGGTTTCTAGACAGCAGCAGAATCGATCGGGTCGTTTTTTTTTTCCTTTCATGTTTAGATGCGTGCTTTGTGCATCTCTGTCAAATCTATCTGGATTGCAGATCGGATCATTCTCACATGATGGTGTCATATTTGTGTTAATAATGACCAGTGTGTCTAAAATATACTTTCCTACTCAGATCTTTTGCACGCAAACGTGCTACTAATAGTAAATGGTGGAATTCTAGAAAATCTTTATTTTTAAAATACATTTAAGGCTTTGGGTGTTTATTCATACTTCACCCATAAGAAAGGATGGTTGACGAGGCATACTTAAAATCTCGACAATAAAACGTCTTATCAGCAGTGGGTATCAGTCAATATCATCATTATTGATATTTGCAACATGTATTTGAACTCTTTTAGTAAAGAGTTGTTTGTTTTGTCTGAAGACGCAAAGGTCATAAAAGCAAAGAGCCTGTGGGAGAAAAATGGCACCGTCATCATGGCTGTGCGGCGGCCTGGATGATTTTTGTGCAGAGAGGTAAAGTTATACTTTTGAGACTTTAGGTTCCGTTGTTTCTACACAAATCCTTTGTTCACTCACCCTTTTTACCTCGTGACTTCTTGCTTCTCTGTACGTAGGAGGCCTCTGAGCTGTCCTCCCTGAAGCCCCAGCTGGAAGAGCTCGGGGTCCCTCTGGTCGCTGTGGTGAAGGAGAGCATCGGCACAGAGATCCAGGACTTCAGACCGCACTTCTCTGGGGACATCTATATAGATGAGAAGGTTAGCGGTGGCGCCGTTCTGGAAATCCTGAGGGTTTTAAAGTAACACCTCTCGCGTTTCTCATTTAAAACATCTGAGCCACACAGTGGGTGTGACAACCTGACGCTTGATTAATGGTTCCAAATTCAATATCTGTACGGTTTGGTGTAGAACATTGAAATGTAAACTTTTTCTGTCATAAGCTGGGCTCTTTTAGGATCTGTGTCATGCTAAAACATGAAAACTTTGCTCCTGAGCTTTCTCACTTTTATTAAGCCCCCTATATCCTCCCAACTATGATTAGCTTCTCTGTCCCCGCTAAGGAAATGTAATTCCCACAGCATGATGTTGACAAAACTATCTTTCACAGTGACGAGGTGTGTTTAGGCTCATCCATTGTGTTTATTCCGTTACCACACGCAACTTTTTGCATGTTGGCCAGCTAAATATAAACAGAGCGCTCTTTTAGTCAGTTGCTTTACATTTGAATAAAATAATAGAAGTTGTTTTTTTTACTTTAAGCTTTTTTTGTGAGAATATCTCTAACCAAGACTAAATGTGATTTTAGAAACATTTCTATGGACCGCTGCAGAGGAAAATGGGATGGTCGGCCTTCATCCGCCTTGGCGTGTGGCAGAACTTCATGCGGGCGTGGAGGGCCGGTTACCAGGGTAACGTGGAAGGAGAGGGGTTCATCCTGGGAGGGGTGTTTGTCATCGGACCAGGAGATCAGGTAATCCGCCACCTGAGCAGACAGTGGTGAAAATAACAGGTAGCCTAAAAATGAAATAAAAAATCCTTTCCTGGTTTGCAGGGAATCCTCCTGGAGCACAAAGAGAAGCAGTTTGGCGACAAGGTGGACACTGCAGACGTCCTGAAAGCTGTGCAGAAAATTGCGCCGGCGAAATAGTTTTTTCAGCAATTGACGTACGGCAGGAGCGATTTAGATCAAAGCTAATATGAAGAATATAATTTTAACTTGAGTTATGATCCATGTCGGTTTACATTGACTAATGTGGCGATATACCTCCGTCCTCCGCAAAGTCATCTGCTGTTAACATATCAAATCAAGCCAAACGGCACAAGACTGGATGAATGTTTATTATGTATTTTTGTCTAGACATTGAACATCAAGCTTAACAAATAATGGACTTTCTTTCTGGTACATTAAGATTCAGGTACGCTTATAAAACATATCGTCACTAAAGAAAAAAAAAGATAAAATCCAAAACAATTAATTCCAATCTTAGGGCTAGGTGTCATGTTCGAGTGTAAAATGTAATTTATATGTACACCCAGTATGTTTGTGACATCTTTAGCATGTAAAAGCTTAATTTGCTCATCCTGGTCCAGAACCTGAACTTCCTCTTCCACTGGAGACGGCGACGTCTGGTCTGTGAGTGGAATAATGACGACCTGACTCTAAACTCCGCGTTGAGAGGAGCAGGTTTGATGCCCAAACGCACACAGATTCAGCAGCTGTCGTCATGGCGAGGAGTGTTTGAGGTAGCCTGAAGCCACTTGGCTTTTCTTGCATGAGTGTGTTTTGGTAGGTAATCGAACTGTTTCTACCTGCACATGTGCTTCCTAGCTGTGGATGAATAAATCTGTATTTAAACTGCTTCTGTGTTTGTCTTACTGCCAAGTCTTACTGACTTTTGTTATTGCTGCACCTGCCGATGCAAAAAAAGTAGTTTTATTCTTCCATTAGGTTTTTACTGAAGATAATATTTGGATTATAGACTTGGTTTAGTAAGTTTTATTATAAAAGATTAAAGTTAAAGTTTGTAGCCAGTTGTTAATCTCCTCATGTGCGCCTGATATAAAAATTAAACAAGAAAATATAACTCTTATGCTTTTTTTTGGTACAAATTCTTTAAGTTAATCATAGCTATGTAAACATGTATTAGATTGCGCAGAGTTGAATTTAATCTACAATTTATGTACTTTTGGGGCATCAAAATGTGAAAACCCCATTAAATGTCCTCAGCGAAAATGTATTACCATTATGATCACAAGCTTGAAATGCATTTTATGTAATATAAAAAAGTTATGAATGAAGGCTTTGTTCATAAATCTTGTACTCCTCTTTAACAATCCTGTAGATTATCTAAAAGAAAAAAAAAAGTAGCAATTACAAATGCACAATTTACAATATGATTAAGTTCCTACTTTTTGTTGAAACTTTACACAAGATTAACCAAAATGTCAAATCTATTTAAATGATTAAATACGGAAATGGTTTTACTTTTCAATTCTCTAATTTTTGTGAGGTCGTCTCCACGGCAAGATGGCTTCGAAAAATTAAAATAGTTTGGAAAGCTGTTCAAAGTTCTCAACTTTATGCTTTAATCCACTGTCTAGTCATTAGTTGTTTAACAGGAGCATCTTAGTAGTTACCAGTAACATGCAGTTCATAATTTCCGTGATCCATTAGCAGGTAACATTTAACTTTTACAATAAACCCGTGCACACAGTAGTTGCGTGATGCCATAATTTGCATGCTATGAAGTGCATTTACTTTGTGTTCAACATATACCACAAATTCACTCAACTCAGGTTTGAACGTTTGTCGTTTTATTGCTTTCGGTAAAATACATCTTACAAAGAAACATTTTTGAAACAATAGAAAACAGCGTGAGAAAATACTGTGCACCAATACTGACGGATCTTAATGTTCATACAGAAAACTAGTAACATTCATGGAGTGTAACAAGAACATGGATTGTCCTTACATTTGTGCTTTCAGCAGTCAAAGCATGCAAAACAAAAAAGTTTTTTGTTTTTTTTGCAGTGTCAAAAGTAAACTAAAACATTTGGGGATTTATACATATGTAGTCCAGTAACATTGGACTCCTGACTGCTTTAGGAGTTTCTTACACAATTATGTGTAGAGTGCTGCTCCGTCCAATTGCATAAGAAAGTCTATATAATAAAGCTGGAAAAAACCAAACAAACAATAAAAATGTCTTCCTCCTCTAAAGAGGCTCTTAGCTATCTTGTCTTTGGAAAGAACAGATTATAATTGAACAAAGGCTAAGATTATTATGATTTCTTTGTTCTAGTCCTAGTAACAACAGTTTTTGTTTCTAGATGAGAAGTCACAATCAGCTGAAATATAGTTTAGCCGCCTCATGATAATGATTCATTAAATTACATTTACCATACAGACAATATTCAACATACAGTGTTGAAACCTGGCTTTAAAACCCTACATAAATCCACTTAGGTTCAAAGGGTAGCACAGCAAACGATATAATATAGTGCAGTATCACCATCGTCAAGAAAACAAATCGCAGGAACACATCCACACTGCCGACAAACTACAAGCTCTTATCGCTTACCACCGCTGTCCTGTCTCCCAGCTTTGCGCGATAATGTGTATGATTCAAGCATTTAAAGGGAAGAGACTTAAAGATGGCCGCCGTCTGTTGCCATAGGACATATCATGTGAGAATTACAATTAAAAAACACAAGCTTGTTACTAAACTTAAAAATCTAATTAAAAATCGATACATTCTCATGACTCTTGAGTGTCATCGTTGAAATAAATCTCACACAAACCCAATGACCTACAGGTGAATCTCTATACGTTACAAATATCGTGTATGTTAGTCTTTCCAAAATGTAGCAACTTCTCTCAGAAAAGCAAAGTAAGATGACTTTAAGGCCCAGAAATGGCCTTGCTGTTTTTTTAGTCAAAGATAAAACTGATGACGTGACAGTCGCACAGCAAACTGACTCACAGTGTTGAAGAAACTGGCAGTTCAGTTCAGATTCAACCAAATTAAGGGAGATTTGTTGGAGGAAAAATGTGAACAACCAACAAAGATAACCACGGTCTTGACAGGGTTGTGATGTAAAATGCCATTTAGGTATCGGTTAATTAAAGTCTGTATGGACTACAACTGCTGCATTTTCTGTTTTCAGACACTTCTGAACCAGAGAAAACGGCAGAAACCAGGCAAAAGTCCCATCGCATTTGTTCTTAGTAGTCCAAAGTCCTTATTTCAGATTAAAGAAAATATTACACTTAATGTGGAAACCAAAGTCTTAGAGCTGTGTCATCTGCTTGTGTTAGTGCACGCTCAGAGCAGCAGTGTGCCAGGAATAATTAGAGGACTTCCTGCTTCAATCTGCTGATGAGTGTCATGAAGATGCTGAATGCTGAATTTGAGCTTTTTTGAAGATGAACCCAAACAAAGGGTGACTCAGCTAATCTGAGAATCCCTCTGACGTGAAGACGTCTCATTTATATGCAGCAAACAACCAGCTGGCATAATTCACCAGTGCATATTTTGGTGTGCCATATTTTATACTTTATATAAGAATCATGAAAATATATAATAGTTATACTTTATTCACAATACACATTATGATGATCATTTACCCTCACATACATTATCACCATGTAATCACCCTGAATAGCTGTTTGCTGATCTCATTAAATGACTGAGGAGAATCTAAAAGCAACTACTAAAACTCAAATCCATATCAGTTTTATACTCCTAAAATGTTTTACATTTGATAACTTTTTTTTATAGAACTGAATCTCAACGGCTTAAAAAAATCTCCAGACAGCTGCTACCTCAAATGTCCACAACCAAAACATTTTTACTGTATATTTTAAAGTTCTCTGGTGCCTGATGTTGGCGCCTGCTTTCTGCACAGAATCTAAACATGAAGAGGTGAATTTTTAGGTTTAATAAGGGTTGGTCTTTTTACTTTCTCCCTGTTAGCAACTTAAAGATAACAAGCTCGTACCCTAACCAAACAAGATGTATAAAACTGATGAAATTGAAGTTAAAGGGTTTGGTAGGACTTCTTTAAATTCACATAAATTAGACTCATTTAAGAGTTCACTCATTTATTTCTTCCAAATTTATTCTGAAACACACTTCAAGGAGAAAGCTGCTCTGGTTAATGAGAGGCGTTGTGAAAGAAAACAGGAACTCGCACCATGAGATTATTGTTAAGTAAAAAAAAAAAAGAAATAAACTATACGACACCATCTGTGTGATGTGTCTAAACTAGGGGCAAAACATTTTCAGTATAAATTATTTATCCCTTTTCTGCCATTAGCATTAATTCTACCCTAATCTCTAAAACCTTCATGATCAGAAAGATAATTAAATATAAATATCCACTATATACTGTAACATAAAGAAATGCTTTTAACTCTCACTTTTAGGTGATGTGTGTGTTTTCTGCTCATGTGCCTACAGGCCTTTATTGAAGTAGACGGTGGTCGTGTCTGGACTCAGCTGCCGTATCCTCTCCTGCAGATCTGTTTCTAGACCGCTCATGCTCATGGAGCTGCAAAGATATGGTTAATGATTACGTAACACTTTACGAGCATTGAATGGGCGCCGAGAAAGCTGCTGAATGTACCTTTTTTGAGGGAACAGGGCGCAGCAGAGAGGAGTTGCAAACACCAGGCTTTAAGAAGGAGCAGAAAGGGATTTTTAATATGTGACTTTAAGACACACTGCGAGAAAATACACTTATCTTACTCACCACAGACCAACTAGCCCCACTTGGACCGGAGCATTTAGAATCGGGAATCGCTACAAAAAATATATAAGGAAAACAAGTCAAATTTAGGCAGATTCACGACAAATTCAATGTGTTTATCTTCTCTGATGAACAAGAAAATGGTAGTGATGGGCTTTATGGCTTCAGCATTTGTGTGAAAAAAGTTTATATTTATACTGCCATTTCTTCTATTCCTTACTTTAAGAGCTTGGATATGATCCTAATTTCATGGCTTCTGTTCTTAATGGACATATGATTGAGGGAATTTCCAGAGCCAAGTTCTGGTAACATGTAATTTGTCCTTCTAACACAGTGTTTCCTAAGGATGAAAAATACTAAGACAATCACCAAATTGTGCCAGGATTGGATTGACATATACATATATATCAAATATACTTTAAAGTATTGTAAATCTGTCCGCGAAAAAAACAAGAAAACAAACTGCAACAAGAAAACAGATCTGTGCCACTGACAATCATTTAGAATACTATGTGCCTACCTTCATAAAAGCCCTCTTCTCGAGAGCATTCATTATAACAGGAGGAATAGCTGTGGGAACATAAAGATGTGTCAGTTTGATGTCTGTTTTGATTTTACTTTTGTGCAGTTCAAAACTCAGATAAAACAACTATGTTGTATTCCTAAGGGCCTTTGTATCAAATGTCTGTTTAGACTGCAGCCAAAAATGTCTAGTCAGATATGAGGGAAGATTTTTCTGCCCCCAACACCACAGAAAAACCGGTGATTCTTGTCATGTAGCCGGAGTACCTCCTTCCACATAAAGTGTTTTGATGTTTTCCTTAATCTGATCTGCAAGAAAATCTTCACCAACGTTCTATCAACCCTGTCATATGTAGAATAAATTATATGCATGGGGGATTTATTCACGGTTTACTTTCTTTAAAGCCAGATGGTTGCAGTGAATTGGATTTAGTGGTATCAGAGAGAAAAAGGCAACATACAAATGCAGGCCACACAAAAATGTGCGCATCATGCTTATTATGGAAAGGGAAATGTTGTATTCTTAATAACACTTTTTATTCTTTGAAGTGTAGAAATAAAAGGTAAAATTACCCATTGCAGGCACAGCCATGCCGATCCTCGACACCACCACCTGAACGATGGCTTGCCTTGCAGCATTGGCAGATTCTCCTAACCTGTTTCCGTTCTCATCCATCACAGGTATGCCATACTTCAACTCCCTGACAAAACAAATCAAAACAGGCTGAGCCAAACGTGACAATTCCTGAAAGCTTCCAAGTGAAACAGCAGGTGGTTACTAATCAATACTCTAGCATCCTCACCTCTGTCTCATAAAGGGAATATTAATACAGTTGGCAGCAGCAACAGCAGCAAAAGGGACAAACCGACTGACGATTGGAGGGAGGCGCTGCGAGGACGGGAACACAGATTTGCATCACATTCTAGATCCAGATCTGTTGGATTTACTACAAGTATTCATGTGAGCCAGAAGTATTACCGTAGCCAGAGACTTGAGTCCCAGCGCAGTTACCACGGCTCCTGTAGTAGCGCTGACATAGGCGACGCCAAGCTGGCTGCAGAGAGGAAGATGAAGTCAACACATTAACCATACACCTGTTTCAGTTATCACAAGTCAAAGTTATCTGATTAGCAAAATAGGGTGTGAAGACCACAGCGCAGAGCCTCCTGCAAAAAAACGGTATGCTGACAATAAAAACAACAACGTCAAAGTTGAATACAAATATAGAGAATGCGGTGTTAAAAATTCATCAAAACAAAATAGTTAGAGAAGCAGAATATTCATGCTCAATCCATAAATGTGTCTTTATCTGTTTGGAGAGATTCTGTCAATTACAGAGCTGTCTGCATATTTTAGAACAATAAGAAAATTCCCCAACGTTCAGGCTAATCTGATATAAGAGGTCAGTCAGTAGCAGATGCCAGCCTGAGGTCATGCTGACATGAGTCTAGACATGCTGAGCATTAGAACATAGTACAAAATCCTCCTTACACACAATAGTTCAGAGGGGAGAAAAATGAACAATCTACACTGGCAGAGAAAGGAGAAAGCCTCCCTACTTCATGGTGATGGGAGCGTCTCCACTGCGGTTGGTGTAATTGACAACGGCGTTAAAAGACTGGTTGACCCACTGCCAGAACACGACTGCTGGAGTAGTCCTGAAAGCAGAAGAGAACAGTGGTAGCGGGTTAAAGGAAGTGACGGTTCATCCTTTTTTCTTCTTATTTGTTTATGGTATTAAAAGAAAAAAAATGAACACATAGAAATGTTTACAGAAAAACTGAACAATGTAACATTGCAGCTTTGAAAACGTGTAACCTTAAGAAACCCATTAAAAGTAATCATAAATTGTTTGTAGAAACTATGCATTTACATTTTTTGCATGAATTTGACTTTCGTAAAATCCCTCATTTCACAGTTCATGACCATTTAAAGAAGTGGTATTACAGGAACAAGAAACTTTTTCATTCCTTCCAAAATTAATATAATTTTTTGCAACAGAATGCATTTCATCTTAAACACTTTTGCAGTAGACTCTGGGCTTCACTCCTTAATGCCTCAGCATCAAGGAATCAAGGAATTTTATTTGTCATCACATCACATGTGGTACATGAGGTGGGACGAAATTCTAATCCCTCGGTCCAGTTTTACACCCTGATAGCAATTTTAAATAATATAATAAAATATAAAGAACTATACGAGAAGGATTTGACTACACAGAATCTACAATATGGACACAGAATCTACAATATGGGACTTCGGACATAGCAGCAATGAAAATTCGTGCAAGTAACATTGTAAGTGACATTTTAAAGTGGGATATTAAAGTGAAGAGTGCCGGTTAAATGAGAAAGTGTTTTTCATTTGTCCTTGCGTGTGTTTGAGAGTCTCAAAGCTTCAGGAATTAAGCTGTTTCTCAGTCTGGCGGTTTTACACTTGATGCTCCGCAGCCTCCTGCCTGAGGGGAGCGGGACAAAAAGTGAGTGTGCTGGGTGTGTGGAGTCCTTCATGATGCAACAGTCAACCAAAAAAACTTAAACATTATATAACCCATCTCAGATTAGATTGCAACTCATTCCTTTAGCCAAACACTAACTATCAGCCATAACCAACATTGTTTGCTTGATGGAGACAGGATGGGGTTAAACTAGGTTAGGACCTGATAGCATCTATTAAGTTAATAATATTGACTCATCACTTTCATGGATAGCTTAGATGTATATCTTACTGTTAGTTTGCCAAATCATGCTGATATAATATATCTAGCGACACTCAGAAATACAGCCAGCTGATATAAAAGGAAATCATCAGATGTATACAAAACCACGAATCTATATCAAAACTCCAGATAAACACAGAGAGAGATCTGATGATTTACAAACATGCACGCACTCGTTTCAGCCCAGTGGTGCTTCTATGCAAACTGATCTAGATTTTGATTCTTACAATAAACTATTTAGTTTTGGGAAAACAAAACAGCAAATAAATTACCTGTTTACTGTTGGATTTTGACATGACCAAGTTCAATTTTACCTCAAGAAAAAAACATCTATGTAAGGAGCCATTATTGCCCAGAAACAGCAGCAACAAGAGTTGTGAAAAACAGAAATCTACCTAAATGGCAGCAATGCAGTTATAAGTTAGTTAATCCTTAACATTAATGTATCCTCAATTAAAAGTATGATTTTATTCATCAGATCGTTTATTTGACCCATTAAATGTATTAAACACATTAAAAGAACATAAATACAAAGGGAATTGTAAATAAACGCTGCTCCCTAGTGGTGAACCACAAAAACGTTGTAGTATTGATCAGACATATAGACCTAAAAAAATTCTATACATTTTTAATAACATGTAATTTATGCTGTTGTACTTGTAAAACGTTGCCAGCTGAGTCAGTATTCAGATGTGGGAGCGACATTTTTCATTATGTTATAAGAGGATTTTCTTTGCACGTGGATTAAACTTTCTATTTTTAGGCGCCGTTGTATCCAATGTCATATAATCTGTTTTTTGTTTTTTTTGGTTTGTTTTATTTTTCTAAATTCTCATTATTTTTAATGAAATCTGGGCGTTTTGGTATCAGTGATTTCTGCATCAAAACCTCTGCTGTACCTGTAGAAGGTGAGCATGCAGCCTGTGATGGACATGTTCATTGGCACCTGTGCAGACATCCGGCCAATCACGAACATCTTCTCCCCGGTGTCGGGGTGGAAGGCGGAGTCGTAAATGTACTTGGCTCTCCAGAGCTCATCCTCGGTCAAACCAGGAGTTACGGTTCCAGCTCTGAAAACAGAAAAACATTAAAAATTTAAAAAAGCGGAGAAAGAAAAACATTTACGCAGTGCTATACATTTTTGTAGGACTTTTATAGGGGTCCAATCCAAAAAGGGCTCGATATCGGCAAAATAATTTATATAGGACCATGTCGCTCTGCATCTAAAATCTCCAATTTTGGACCTCCAACACAAGCAGTCTGTTTCAGCAGCTTGTATCCAGAATGCAAAACCCAGTGATCAGTATAAAAGTGTTTGCTAATTTGCTGTTGTTATAAAATACTGTTCTCCAATTAAGTATCATAGCACAATTAAGCCCTTTCTAACATTTTACACATGTGTAAGTAAGTATGATTCATGCCGATATAGTATTTAGTCAACATGGTTGTAGGGCAATACTAAAAACTGCAATATCGGTGTCGTATAGGAATCGAAAAACATTTACAGTATTACTGTAAAGACGTGTTGTGAAAGCCATATTTAATTAAGTCTCTTGTAAATGACGAACTCTGGTCTAAACGTCTCACCTGTAGTTTTCTACGATTACTTGGGCCTCCTTCAGGGTCTCGGAGGAGAGCATGACATTCCTGGGATCTGTGACCATGAAGAAGTGCTTGGCGCGCCCCATGAAGGTGCCCTGATCCCATCTCGGCTCCTTGATGTTTATGTCAAGTGACAACTCCCCAGACATCCTTGCCTTCCTCTGATCAGACAGTAAATAAAATAACTCACACCTTGAAAAAAAAATACAAAAACATTAGGGTTTGATTAAATCCTATTCAGATCTATTGATGGAAATGCTAATAAAATAAATAGATTTTAGGTGACAACATCCTTTTCAACTACATATTTAGAGACATATACTGTTTTTAAACTGTTAATTATGTAATTACACAAAACAAAAATATCAAACATTTAAACAGGGAAAGATTAGATAAATGTTGAACACTTAATGAGCATAAAGCTGTAGCTGTAAGGCAGCACAGTTTAGCTGATAAGTGAAACAACCTCCGAAAAGGACAGCACACAACAGCAGCCATAAAACTTTTTCCTTGCAGGGTTTTTGGAAGCGCCTGAAAATAAAATGCCTGTTTTTTGAGGCTTTAAAGGTGCTTGATTTGATTTTAAAGTGAAAGTACTTTAAAACATAAAGAGTTTGAAGCTGATACCACATTTTTTCTTTTTTGCTGATATGCAGAACTGCAACTGTCAACAAATTGTTAACCAAAAATATGGTTTAACAAATACAAGCGGTAGATTCTATTTAGGTTAATATTATGTAAGTTTAAATATAATAAAAACACTCCTGAATCGTTAAAAAAAATAGTATTTTATAAATAGTTTTATATTCAGTAGTATTAGACGTTAGACAGCGTTAATCATATGGCGGTACATAACACAAGCAAAAGTCCAGTTAAAAGTGGTTGATTTTGACAATTTGACCCGGTGGATGTTAACTAATCCAGAAGATGTCTGAAACCCCAAAAATCCTAACAAGCAGTGTGAATATTTCATTAATAATGCCATTACTAATTATTCTATCAATATTTAGTGCAATGGTGTTCCTTAACTCTAACAGGTAATAGTTCAATTAGGATAATTCACTCGTTTCTGACCTGAAACAAATGAATTATCTGACCTAAACCGTAATTTGTGAAAAAATTGTCACAGGTTATGTTGTGTACCCTGACACCCTGTGCCATGTCGAGCACGACCCTTGTTCCCTAATTCTTTTCTGGGGCTCTGCCAACTTGTCTCTCTCCCGTCTACCAGCCCTCGTCTCTCGATTATCAAATCGGATTACTCTGGAAAAATGTGAAAAGTCTCCAGAGACATTGTGGATCGAAATGTAGCCCTGCCTGTCTCTTCATCCCACAGACTGGCTGTCAATTCTTTGTTCAACTTATAGACCCCAGCCAGGATAAGGAGCCTCATACGTATCTAAATGTGTTTTGTCCAGCTCCTTCCACTTCTCCCCAAAAACACGCCTCCCTTCTAGATTAGTAATTTCTAGAAAGATTTTCCATATTGAATCTGAATTGATGTCAGTCACACGACTCACTGTCATCCTAGTGGGCCCTGGTACACTCTTTATAATGTTTTCTGCAGACAGTTTTGCATGCCGCATATTTGGGGATGAATACCACTGTATTTGCCCATTTTTTGACATGAATGTCTTGCTTGGAGGAATAGGAATGGTAATTCTCTCATCTGGTTCAAAATCAGAATCATTTGAATCAGAATTTAGCTCAAGATGGTCATCTTCAGACACATCCTCGTCTATTTCACTGTCATGATCAATAAGGACTTCCAGAGCCTCCTGGACAGCCATCCTTTTGCTTCGGCTGCTCATTTTGCAAAGGTCTGCCAGACAGAGTGTAATGTTGGTAGGATTCCCATGCAGAGAATCGTTTATCCGTTTTGCAATAGGGGAGGAGTTTTCCCCGACAGAACAGAAGTGGTTCCCAACAAAAGTCATGTTTGCACCTGTGCATCTGTTTCTGTGTGCATGTGCATGTGTGTGTTTGTTTGTGATTGGGGTGAAATGTATCTTACAGTTGCAAAGAAAGAAATACTCTGACATTTCTGACACCCTTTTACCCCATTTTGACTTCTGGGTCAAATTGACCCGAAGAGTATCTCTGTGATTTGAACATACCGTGGGTGGTTGCAAATATGTGAAATGAACCATTTTCATATTAAATGTTGATTACACTAATTAATACAAGCAGAAGAAGTTTCACACAGAAAAATATACTTTTAACTCCATTTCCTAGCTCTTCAAACTTTAAAACGGTTCAATTTGACCCGTAACATAACAGGAGGGTTAATTCAATTTACCTAGTTATAGGGAAAGCAATTAGACAATAAACAATTGTCTTAAGCCTATAAATGGGTTTCAGCTGTATTGGTTTCCTGTTACAGATGTGTACAATAGCCTTAAACAGTTGCCAAGGAGACTGGATGATTCTAGGTTTTTTAGATCAATTAAACTTTATTCCTAATCAGCTAGCGAAAAGGTGAGCTAAAACAACACAACGGAGAGAAAGATAAAGTATATTCGTTTCAAACATGAGCTGATGTTCAGATATGCATGTTCTTGTAATGCTTCACAAAGACAAGTGTCCAGCTTTCAGAGGGAAGGTGTGAAAATAATAGAGTAAATGTGGTTTATTCCACAACGTTCGGATTAAAAAGGAATGGCTTTAGGCACAACAAGTTACCAGTCGTTTCGCACTCATTGAATACTGTTAAAAAACAAAAAAAAACAAAACTATGAATGAAACGGAACAAAACCACAATGACACCAGATGGAGTCATGAGATGCTAGAGCAAACTAGCCTCCTAGCATGCTAGCGAAACCAAACCCAACACCCTGGAGTAAACTAGCAACGCTGTAGGACCTTTAAATCAAACTGAATCCCCACCTTTTAAAACGTAAAAAAAATCCCTTCATAAAAAATATTACATGTAGTTAATTAAACACAGCTGTTTCGTAGCCGTACTGAGCCAGCTAGCCGGTTGGTTTAAAGGCTAATACCGTCATGCTAGCAGTTGATAAAACCGTTGGAAGGAAACATTTCTCGAGGGAACATCCGTGAACCTAACCGGGGTGCGATGAAAAATAAATCCACAAAAGTAAAGGGCGTAAGATTTTGAATATACCTGGTTTGATTTCTGATAATGTATGACCTCCCAATATCACAACACGCACCGGGTGGACCTGTGGTGCCTTTAGGAACTTTTATCAATGTCGTAGATTATACAATTAAAACAAGTTACCCGAGAGCATTGCTATGGAAGAAAGAATATGTGCAAATATCTAATTGTTTAAACTCAATTTAGGCATTATATTATTTAATTTAGTTTTTATTTTACATATCTCACTTATAAAATCAAATATATTGTGTCTGGAACATCTGTATTTTGTTGTCACGTAATCTATACTTTTAATTTGTCGAATTAGGTAGAAATGTTTAATTTAGCATGTTAGTATACATTACGTTAAATAAACAAATAAATAAATAGAACGTTGACAAATAATTGCCAGGAAACCATTTTTTTAGGGACATTGAAGGCAGCACCATTGTGGGAGGGGTTAGCTACGCGTGGGCGTGTGAAGAAAGCTAATCTGTGATTGGCTGAAACACTGCATTGGCTTTTATGAGGTTATTTTGTTTCATACTTGTCTAAAACTTGTGAACAAGCTTTGACGAGGTTTTTTTTTTTGTCCGTTTACTATTTAAAATAATTTTTACATTTTTGAAGTATTATTTTTTAACGTCCATAACCTATTACTGATAAAAATGAGTATCATCATTCATTTAAAGCGAAAAATTTAAAATTGTGTCGAGATCAACAATGAAATTAACCCTATTGGCCTCTAGGTGGAATTGTTTATCCAGCTTCTTGACTAATAAAACTAACAGTAGACCATCATCTTCTCCCAGCAGGGATGAAAAAAAACTTAAAAAATATTTAAAACAAAAAAAAGTTTACTTGAGGGAAGTTGGTTGTTTGCAAAAGCTACTGGAATGCATGTTCAATTAAAGCAGGCTACTTGATAATAAGTGGAGAGGCTTATGTAAACAGCTTACACCTCATAATACCATCATGGTCACCTGCAGAGGAAGCGTCCATTAATGCACCTCTTCTGAGCCTGTCCCAGCTCCTGGCTGCACATCACGGACGCAGCCGGTAAAGCCGCCACGCTGTTGTAATCGTGATGTTTTTTTTTTTTTTTGTGCGCTGTCCGTGGTGCTGAAACCATGCACTAATAGTCGTTTTTAGTAAACAGTTGATTGCTCAATTTGGCTCGGTAGAACTTTTGATTTAAACTTTGATGAGCACTCTTTTTAATTCAGGTCCATAGGTATCGATTTTAATTAAACATGACCTCAGAGGACTCACCAGACTACTCCGGCTTCTTTGGCTAACAGGTTTTGGACACCATTTTTAATTTAAAGGGACACATTTTTCTCACATTTTTTTCTTAGGTTTGTAAGGATTCAAAGGTATGCATTTGTTTTGCTTTTTTTCTAATTCTTCTTCCTCTACCTTCAGTTGCAGCCATGTTCAGGAATTAAGCTACTGAGTTTGGACCAGTGCGGTGGAAACGACACTCCAGTTTTCCACCTCAATCCTTCCCACAAGTCTGTGGCTGCACCTCCTCCTCCCTCCAGACAGTGAAACCAGATATTCGAGTGCCTGGATGAATAAGAAAATATTTTCCAGGCCTACCCGATGTCTGGCTCCTTTCACCCTCCTGCCTGGAAAGAGATGACAAATGGAGGCGGGCGCCCCCACCTGAGCAATGGACCCCAGGGTGGGGGATTCGAAGGCACCACGCACTACATGCTGAAGAAACAGCAGCGCCACAGACGCGGGTCTTCCTCTCCTATGGGCAGGGTCATCCTCATCAATGCGCCTGTAGATGGTGAGCTTTAAACTTGGTAACTGATCAGTATAACAGCATCTGTTGGGTTGGAAGGTGAGGGGTTTGTCAGCCCTGAAATTATTCTAGTTTTAGTTAAAGTAACCCAGTGCTTACGGTTAAAGTTACCACATTGACCATTGACCATTTGCTGCATGCCTTCATCTTTCCTTCTTGTCCTTCCTCCTGCCCATCAACTGATAAGTAAAGGCTGCTAGTGCTATAAGAAAAGATTAATACTTACAATAAAGCAATATCACTTACAGGAATATCTTCTTTTTTTCGTTATCTTTACAAGACGCTACCTTACTTACAAAAATGTTTTACTCGTTTTTTTTTTTAAGGTACACCAATAATGTAAAAGTTTTTTTTTCATTTCTTTTTTTTCATTTTTTGCTATACTTCAAATACATCCCAATTGGAAACTCCCATCATTTCCGTTCTTTAAAACCACCAACCAAATGTATGTGATTTGATGCACACTTTGATAGAGATGTAAGCTTTGATTAAAAATAAAGAAATAATCTTGTATTTTTTGCGCCTTATATTCATTCTAAACTATAACCCCTTTTAAAGACACCGTCATATTTTTTTCCATGTAGTATAGACTTAAAAAGACAAAAACATTGGATTTGATACTCAACTTTAAAGTTTGGGGAATAGGAGGAGGGACCTTAAAAGAAAACCAAGCATCTTTGTTGTCTGGAAATAATAATTCCATGAAAAATTACATCGTTTTGTTTATTTTTCAGAAAAAAATTGGTTAATGAAATCCAAATAATTTAAAAGTATATGCTGTCATATATAAGTATTAGGTGAAATTTAGGATATGACTGCAATAATGAACTGATTGTTGTTCCTCTCTGTTATGAATGAAACTGTCAATTATTGGTAAATGCGTACAATTTTACCTAATTATTATCATTTTATAGTACAAATAAAGCAGATTTTGCTTGTTTTCTAAAAGTTTTTTGCTATCAATCATAATAAATAAACTTTCTTAGTTCTTATTCTTGTTAAAGAAAGCTAAGTGATTGTGGAGCTCATGAACCATTAACTGCAGAGCAAGACATGAGTGTGCTTAGATTTTGCTGGAAAACGTTTTTGTTTAATTCATGAATAATTTTTAGGACTGCAATTGGGCTTACTTTCTTTTTTATCAAAACTGACACAGGAATGATTTTTTTTAGATCTCAGTTTTTATCAGTTCAGTTTAACTTCGTGTTCGATCCATAGTCGATCTATGTTCAGCTCCAAGATGGACCGTGTTATAATTTTACAACAAGACATCTTGTTTTGCGTTTGATCACATTTTTTAACTACTGTATAAAAATGTAGGTCCGATTTTTGTTTTTGTGTTCGTAGGAGGAGAGAACAGTGAAGACATTCATACAGTAACAGTCAATAAGAGTCCAGATGGCCGCCTTGGCTTTAGTGTTCGCGGTGGTTCTGAACATGGACTTGGTATATTTGTGAGCAAGGTGGAACATGACAGCACTGCAGGTACAGACTTGATGTGCTCTTTGTCGAAGTCGAAGTGTTTTGTTTTCATGTGACATTTTAATCTTGTTTATCATGCTGAGTTTTGTCCATGTATGCAGCACAGGCTGGGCTCACTGTGGGAGATAAGGTGCTGGAGGTGAATGGGGTCAGCCTGGAGAGCATCACCATGAGCAGCGCTGTGAAGGTCCTGACAGGCCACAACAGGCTGAGGATGGTGGTGAGGCGCGTGGGAAAGATCCCCGGCCTCCGCTACTCCAAGGAGAAGACAACATGGTTAGACCGAAAAATGAATAAATTAAATCAATAACATGAAGGCAACATCATAAGATCCTTAATAAGATATAGATATTAATAAGATATAAGCTAAGAAAACTTTTAAAGCATGAGATTTGGAACAAATGTGTGAGGACTTACTGATGTCCAGTCACAACTTGTTAAATATAACCAAGCTATTGTTTGTAATGAGCTTAAAGTGAAAAGGTCCATAGTGTATGAATAGTGTTTCAAGTCACTGCATCATTTTGTAAAGGACCGGACTGTTTTTATTAGCAAACTCAAGCATTGTGTTGGTCTTTTATGTGAAGCTTATCACTTGTCTGGTGCTTACACTGGTTATCTCTCTTTTGGGATATACTGTATCTGGGTTTCATGTGGCAGCAGTGGATGGATTACTGCTGTGACCTTTATGACTTTTTGATTAACTGATACTGATGGATGTAAGTTCGGTGGGCGAAGCTGAGTATATCTTTTGCATATGTGTGCAGGGTGGATCTAATCCACCGACGGATGGTGGTGGAGGAGAACGGCTGTACGCCATCGAATGCGAGCTCAGACAGCGTTCTCCGCCGAATTGTGCATCTCTTCACCACATCAGACGACTACTGCCTGGGCTTCAACATCAGAGGCGGCAAAGAGTTTGGACTTGGCATTTATGTCTCAAAGTATGAACACAAAGCCAAGGTTGAATCATGTTTTATTATTGCTTTCAGCAGGGCATATCTTATTTGCCTTCATACGGTAATATAAACCCAGGGGTAAAAAGTTAAACCGCTAATAGATTGGATTTGTTTTTGTATTCAAACCTATTAAACAATCTCATTTTATACTACGATGACCCGTATTCTTTAAGAAAATTACATTTGTCCTAAACATAAGTGGCACAGTTTGCATTATCTGATTTATCTACATCTTGGCTCCTTCTTTCTTCAGACTGGACCCAGGTGGCCTCGCAGAACAGCACGGCATCAAAATGGGCGATCAAATCCTTGCTGCAAACGGCGTGAGCTTTGAGGACATCACCCACAGCAATGCAGTCGAGGTCCTGAAGAGCCACACTCATGTCATGCTAACCATCCGGGTGAGACAAAACCTGAAACAAACGTTTTTCCTCACACAACCTACAATACATTCTATAACAAGTCATTAAGAGCAGACAAGAAACAAGTGCTAGAATTTCAAAAGCACTGTCTCTTCCCATTGAGCCTCCGTTGCAGAGCAGACGTCTGGCCCACAGCCCTGTAATTCTCTATAAGGTTTTGTATGCCTGTGTGTAAGACCACACCACTTAACCTGTGTCATTTCTGCATGACGGAACCATGTGCATGTTTGCGAATGGATGTGCATGTGTTGCGAAGAGTGCACCAACATGCACATACGTGGCCTCTTAGCTCATTTTACTCCGTTGATCTCCGGTTGCACGTGTGAAAAACATCCAGGGACAACTTTCATTATTCAAAAGGCAACCCGGGATCAGGTTATAATCAACAGAAAACCTAATTTTATGGCTTCCTATTATCCTTTATTAGAGCAGTGGATCAGAGGCAGGCATTGGGGAGGATTAACTTTAGTTGGTAAAGTGTTTCACACCTGGGTATCTGGGGCTTATAGAGAGATACACCATGACTGTTTTGACTTTTCACAGAATAAATGGTAAACAGAAAATGCTATCCTAAAAATGGAGTGAAAAAATGAAAACTAATACATCTTAGTTGGTTTCAAAAGCTTTGTTTTTTTGTCTATCAACAGAAATGCAGCACTACAGAGCCAGTCAGATTGCTAACACAGTATTTCTGCAAATATTCTTCACAGGAAGTTGGAAGATACCCCGCATACAAGGAGATGGTCGCCGAGTATGGCTGGCTTGATAACTGTAAGTTGATTACCCAATAGTTTTATTTTATTTTTAAAGGTTATTTTCAAAAAAGTACTTTTGCTCTGTCAAACGAGCCTATTTGGGTCAAATATAGCAATTTACTGATCAGGACTTTAGATTGTTTGGGGAAAATACGACTGACTAGCATTTATGTTTAAGATGTGGCCTGCATTAAACAATATCATTAATGGCTTTTATGTCAGTATGTCAGCTCATTACCACAACCACAAATTTGGATATTATATGACAGACCTCTGAAAAACCTTTCCAACACCAGGTTTTATATGGATTGTTGGTTCAGGCTAATGTCACATCATTTGCTTTGTCTCACAGCTTCCATACCTTCACCTTCTTCCATGTGTTAGCTGAATTCCCTAAATGGCTTGTGGCAACTTAAACCTTAAAACTTATCCCTGGGCAACTGGGATGGGTTTTTTTTGTGGTAAATATTATGATTTATGTTCACTACTATTATCCAACAATTTTTAAAGCCTAGATAAAACAACGGGATTAATACTGAGATTAAATTATACAAAAGTTAACTTAACTTAATAATTGTGGGTTCTGACAACAGTTGCACCAGATTGTATTTATATCACATTTGTGTTACTATATATCTCACTAAATCAGAATAAAATAGATTGATGTTTATGTTTATGAAATAAAAAAATACTAAAATGCTTAGGGAGTATTTTTGCCAAAGCCCCATATGTTACAGTAGCTATGTTTACTAAATTAACGCCCTTTATTGTATATGCATCAAAACACTCACATTTCTTGCATTTTTAGTTTGATATATGTCCTCTGAATGGAGTCATTAATTATTTCAGTTTACCAAAAGGCCGCTCAGTCATCTTGAACATAGCATGATCTAACATCTGGTTTAAGATGCAGGGTTATTGTTTTTCTTTTCAATGTTATTCCATCATGTTCTTTTCCAAAGCTTACGGGTTTGTGTGGATATAAATGTGCATATGTTTTGATTCAAGCATATACGTTTTGTGGTAACGAAACCTAAGTTGAGAATGAACAACTAAGATACTCAAAGGTTCAAAATACTAATCTGGGATACTTTTCCACAGTAGCCAATGGCTTCCCTGCACTGTCCTCTCTCGGTTCTGACACCAACTCCTCGGTGTCCTCGCTGTCCTCCAGCACCCCTGTCAGTTCCCTCAGTGGTCTCTCCCAGGTCCTTTTTCCTCCAATTTTTCGCTCTGACGTGGTCGATGTGGGAATCTGCACTGAGGATTGCTCCCGACTTCAAAGCAGCACGGAAAAGACAGCAGACACTGCCATGCAGACTGACCCCACAGCTTTAGACTTTATGGACCAATCTTCACCTAGCAGCCTGGACCCTAACCAACTGGTTTGCACAGAAACCAGTCAGACTGTGGGTGAAACTGTGCTGCTGAAGGACACTGTCATACGTGGGAAAGGTGAGGGGCCAAGGGAAATGGGAGGAGCCAGGGAGCAGGGAC
The DNA here is from genome assembly GCA_032876305.1 of Orestias chungarensis. NCBI lineage: Eukaryota > Metazoa > Chordata > Actinopteri > Cyprinodontiformes > Cyprinodontidae > Orestias > Orestias chungarensis. The sequence goes on from JAVLVB010000824.1 coordinate 1,613,175, forward strand.
CGGGCCGAGTGAGGACGCTGTCTTCTGGGGAAAGGGCTGCTGAAAGAAAGTATCCTAAAACAGAAGTTCTGATGGCTCTGAGTAAACCACAAAAGCCAATCCGACGTTCCCAGAGCCACATCACGGTCTCAGGTAAGATCTGAACACTTCCAGAGAAAAACCTGATCAAAAACCTTCCAGCTTCTCACAAATACATGCTTCTGACCTAGAGGGCCAAATACAAGTGCATCTTTCAAACTGCAATATTTCTAAAAAGTTTAAAAAATTTTTTTAGACATAGACTTAATAATATTAGTCTACTTTATCCAGGGTATCTGTGAACTAAAGACCTGGCCTAAGGTTTGTTGGGGCCTTATAGGCAGAAGTGGATTCTGTGGTCCAATTTCACTTTGATCCGGTACCAGTCACTGCAGCAGTAACTTTTACCATTTGTACATTCTGCTTTTACCATGTTTTATAGCTACTAGTAAACAGTTATACTCCATAAATGAATTGAACAACCATAGGTTTTTCTTAAAAAGAATACAAATCACGTTGTTTGTGTGTAAAACGCTTGTTTTGGTACAATACAAGCATAAATAACATGTAAAAACAGGTTAATGTTTAACTGAAACTACAGAAATCAGTAGTCTTGAGCAAATAATGAGAAATATTGTATAATACTGAGCTATAATGAAGATCAAAAAGGACATTTGGTGTTTGTTTCCATGATGCTTCTGGACAATATATCCTTTTCCGTTACAAAGCCTGATTCTTTCCCTCTAAAATGTTGCAACAGTCACTAGGAAAATTTATTGAGAGTTGAGCAGCAATCCAAATTCACTCCACTTTATCTTGCTATTGATTTTAGCTTTAAGTTATTTATCAGATGGGATTGTTGCAGTCTAAGAACACATTTTCTCTCTGTGTTTTTTCACACAGTTGAAGCTACACCTGGTCTTGCAATCTCTTTTTCTCTGAAACCTTTCTGAGGGCTCATTGGCTGAGATAACACTGCTGACAGCATGTTGCCCTTCTCCTTCTATTGACCTTTGACTTCTTTTTTTCTCAGAAATGACACCATCAGTTCATATACAAGGAGGTTTCATCTTGTTAAAGGGGAGGTTTTCCTCTCCATTGTCACTACAAACATTATTAGCATGATGAATTATTGTTAAGTCAACAAAAAATTCAAGAGATAAGCGAATGTTGCAAGTAAATGACTCTGTAGGGTTGCCTTACACAGAAATATTTGCACCTATTTTGAATAATAAACTGAACTTTAAGCACTGTTTAGTATCTAGGTTACAGAGTTTGCATGATTGCCTTTAATTTTTATTTTTTTGTAAAGTGCCTTGAAATGACATGTTGTGAATTGTAACTTAAACATATTGCCTGAAATATATTTTAATTATAATGGCTGAATCAGCCTGTTTAGACAGACAAAAACCATTTTCAAGTTAAATCCTTTTTTTTATTTTTATGACTGATGATTAAGATCCAAAATCTTGGATTCCGGTTTCATTTCAGGATTAAAGTGTGATTAATTTGACTGGGAGGCCATAGGTGATACAGACTCAAATTAATCATTCACTGCTGTATTTACTTTTTGTACATATGAATAAGAAAAAGGCTATGAAGAAATACACATTCAACCTTGGCAGAGCTAACTGAGTTATAGCCTATCCTTTTTAATTCATCCCGCCCACCGATCCATCCTGGAGCTGCTGGGTGCTGGAAGCAATTGGATTTTTGTTATGCACCTAGGAGCATTTTATGGCTGTTCTCCCAGTAATAAATTCAAGTTGGAGTTGATGCAATGTATCAATACAACTGTGTTCCTGATCGCTGTGGCAGATTTATCGTACTAAAAAGTGAAGCTGACTGCAAGAAGAATAAACATAGTAAAGCGTTACAAAGGCTAGTAAAATATACTCAAACTCAACAAGCAGCCTGTACTGAAGTTGCAATTATTCCATATAAATGAGAGGCTGCTTATTGCAGGTCTTTCTTTTTCAATTTAAACCGCATTATGAATAAAAACGTGTTTTTCATTTAGAGAAGAAGAAAAGAGGACAACAAAAGGAGAAGGGCTCAGTAGAAAGTAAAACAACCCTGCAACGCTCAAAGACTTTTGTCAACCTTTTGTTCAAGAAAGACCATAAAGAGAAGAGTCGCTCAAGTTCGCCATCTCATCATCCTAATGGTAAACACGCTGTCACATTCATTTTATACAAACTGGAAAAAAAGATCTGTTAATTATGATGATTACAATATTACATCATATAAACGGAAACATTATTATATAGATATGTTGACCTGATTAAAAGTATATGTAATGTCTTTTATCTGACGATCCTCATTGGCACAAATATCCTAATTTCGTGTGTGATGCCGGGTGTAAATATCCAGAAAAGCAGGGTCTCTTTTGTACTTGCTGTTGTTGTGATGCTTGAAAACATCAAACCTTTAGTAGTGCACATAGTGATGCTGCTAATTTTTGGCCTGTTCCTTTCGTATTTCCTTTTTTAGAAAGTTTATACAATGTTTCATAAAGGTGATTTTAACTCTGCTTTTTGATCTGTAGAGATACTGCACTTTTTTCCCCACTGGGGACAAAAAACGAAACAAAACAAAGTTGACCATTAAACCTCATTTCTAGAAAAGGAGCGAGGTCGTCCGTTTCACCTCTTTACTTCCCCAAGGGAATCACGTGCTGGCAGCCCACTGCCCCATCATGAGACGTTGCAGCATGTGGAGGAGATGTCAAAGAAATTGCTCAGTCCAGATGAGGTTTCTGCAGTGATGAGACATTGTCGGCGGGTAAGTGGCTCGACTGGAATTACCTATTAACGCCTTCTTTTGTGCGTTTTGGCTCTGAGAGATTTACTTGTAACATTAGCTGTTCTCTTTGTAAGCGTGAATCTGTTGGTCCTTTTGTAAGAGGTTGTTCTTCGGCAAAACAAGTGTCTGGCAGCAGCTGGGGCGAATGATGGATTTGGCCTGTCGAATTAATATCAGATCTCCCTCACAGAGCAATAATTGCAATGAAGAAATGCAAGTATTGCAATGAACCATCTGCTACAAAAACAAAATTATTAGTATACTTTGTGGACAATACTTAATAAGTGCAGCTTTTTAAGGACAAAACAAGTTTACCTTTCTATGGAGAACATCCAGTCATTATTTTGTCACTTACAGGCAGTAAAGGGAAAAAAACAGACAATACACATTGTTGGATAATGTGCTTTCTTCACTCACTGTTTCTGATTCTGCAATATTCATCAAAAATGTTTAATATTGTGGCGTTTCTTTCTGAAATCTTGTAGAGCTGTTAAGTTTTTTTTCTGTCCTCCTCCTTTCAGTTTTTGTCTGACAATGTGACTGAGAATTTGGTTCGCCCCCTGCTGGCAATCCTGGATCGACCAGAGAAGCTCCTTTTACTGAGAGAAATAAGGTACTCTACCATCCTCGCTCCTCCAGTGGCATCCAGTCCTGGTTGACAGACTCTGATACTGTCTCCTGCAGAACGCTGATACCCACAACTGAGTTGAGTCATTTTGACTGCCTGGTGATGCCTTTTGAGCTGGAGGCGTATGACTTCCTCAAGAGTCGTTCTTGTAAGCAAGCAAAATCTTTCACTTTTATTGTGCTTATGTCTTAAATATACAGCGTTCTGTTTGTGTGACTGAAATAAAACTAAATTTACTGAAACCTTTAAACCACATAGTAATGTACTGACTTAGATTTTTTTGTTTTTGTGCATTTTTTGTAGTACGCTCACCAGCTCTTCGCTCACCTCGCACTGGAACCCCTCGCCGTCACCTCATCACCCCAATCCCAGGTTATATGAGCTATTTTCTTTTGTCTGTTTGATTGATTCATTTCCTATAAATATGGTATTTACCGCAATAACGGCATAATTAGTTTTGCATTCTGATTATTTTCATCTCTATTGTATGTAAATTTAAAAAAGACACATATAGAGGTCACATCTTATGTTTGTGCTGTTTATGAATAACAACACAAAACATTCACACCACTAGACCTCAGCTTTAATACAAAAAAGGTGTAGATACACTTTCATTGGCATTTGAAATCATGCCAAATAGTCTTGAGTTAATGCAGACGCTTTCAGACCTCCGGACAGCTTTGAGCAAAGTAATGAAAAAGACTGTAAAAAACTGTGAAGTATAAATAAAATGTTGGTAACTGAGAAAAATAGAAGTAGACCAGTCAATACATATATTTTCTATTAGATATATAAATCTTTTGTGAAAAAATCTTAATACATATAGTTTTCTGAATATTGGATGTAATGAAAACAAGCGATGATAAAAAATCCAACGTTGATGCACTCCCAAACTAAAAAGGATTGGGGAGTAGTTATTCTTGATGAACATACCTAACACATTTCCTAATTTTAAGAAGACTTGCACGTTTTAAAGAGAATATGAACAGATGTGGAGGGACTTTGTGATCTTACTGTGATTGTTTTTTCTCCAGACTACAGGGGTGGATTTTACCTCCAGCCTTTCCATGACTCACAAAAGGAGAATCAGCTGATTGAAGATTTTGAGAGACTTCGTTTGGCCAGCCAACCATCGGTTTACCTGCCACCTTCCCGTGCCTTCACTCATCTGCTAGATGTGCCTGTAGACAGCTATGCGTCTTCCACTGCACGCTCACGCACCCCAAGCCCCTCGCCCAGTCACAGTTTCCTCCCCGCCGGATCTCCGCACAACTCCCAGCAAGGGCGGCAACTTCACCACTCGCCAAACAGGAGAGAGACCAGGACGAAGAGGTTCGACCAGGCATCTTTTCTGTCTGTGTCAGATCGTAGAGATACTGCTCCTGAGCGCGGGAGGTCACCTGTGAGGAACAGCGACAGCAGAGGAAGGAGGGAGGGAAGTCCTGACAGCATATACGGCAGACAGAATAGGCAGGTCAACTGCACTGAGGTCAGTGTGCTGGTTCCCTCAGAGTGGAGGGAAAGAGCCACTCCGGCGGATGTGTTTGATTCCCCCAGAGAGAGAAGATCCTCCCCCGGCAGAGGGAGTGGGTTATTGCTAAATGGAAATTTTCAAAATGGCCAAGAAACAAGAGGAACTCCACCATCTGAGGAGTATGAAATATCTACACTGACCATCTCCAAGGCCAAGCAATCGCTGGGTAAAACAACTTATTGTATATTCATGTAAAAATAATTGCAGTGCCAGCATCTAAAAAGGCATTTTATGCCTGTATGTTTGTCCGATGCGATTTGGATTAGAAAAAAAAAAGGATTCCTTGTTAATTCATTAGAAAAACGACAAACATACTTTCCAAGTCTGGTTACATTTCAGTTGTATGATTAAAGGATGACTACTAATACTAACGAAGACAAGAGTGTCAGATTAGCTTCCTCTGTTTTAATTGAATCAGAGCAAACAGGAAAAAAGGTGTGAAGATAAAAGAGAACAAGACAATAAACTGAATTGAAATCTTTTCACTGTAATTATTACAACAAATGTGAAACAAAAGCCCTTTCACGATGCTCATCTTTTTGTTTACAGGATAAAATCTGACATTATTGAGGAGTACAAATAAAAGCTACCGTTTGAGTAATCTTTTTAAATTTAGCAAACATAAAAACATAATAAAAATAAACATGAAGACGGTATTATTACATCAAAAAAAAGATGGAAAAGACAGAAGGATGAGAATGATCAAGATATAAATTAATAAAGAGATGAAGGATTGTTTAGATCTGATCGGTTGTGATTGAAAAGAGAACGTAAATGGTATGCATGCATCATGTCAAATCTTACCAAAAATAAAATAAATACAAGTAAAAGCAAATTGAATTACACATGAGCTTGAGATATTAAAATTATTTATCGGCAGGATTTATCGAAAATGTTGAGAAAAACGGATATTGTTTTAAATCCGGTTTGGTCCGCATGTCAGTGTCTAAGATTACATTCACTGATATGGAATATTGCAACACCTATAGTGTTTTATTTCTGTATTTTTTCAGGCATCAGTGTATCCGGGGGTAACGAGTCTAAGATCCAGCCTGTCATAAAGATTGAGAAAGTTTTTCCTGGAGGAGCTGCATCAACAAACGAGGCTCTGAAGGTGGGCATCTAACGAAGATGTTATATGATTTTGTCAATATATTTCTGTAAACACTCTCAGGCATATGTTTATTCCTTTTCCTGAATAGATTTTAACAAAGTGAATAACAAATTTTTTTTAACCTCTCAAGCAAATGTTATACAAATATAAACCAATTAGTTACCAAATTAGTCTTCCATGTTGATTCGAGCATGCAATCAGATCTGCTTTGCGGCCATGACTTGAAGGAGGTATTAGCTCGTGGTAAAAGTTTTCAGTGAGGAGAAGATGAGCAGAGAGCAACCTTAGATAGCGTATCATCTAAATTTTTAATGAGGTACATGGGTGGTGCTCTGGTGATGTTTTGGTAATATATTGCCTGCACCGTTGCTTAATAGCAGCTGATGATCTTGGTCAGACTCCTCTTAAAACACTTGATACACTAAGTCTTTCACTAAATGTCAGTTAGCGTGCACAATAAAGGAACAAAACACTTAAGCAACTAAGGACTGGGAGCACGTGAAATAGGAAGGCATATAGTTTATGGCTATGGTGCAAAAAGCTGGAAGAGGAACCTTGATTTCAGTAGGATTATTTTATTCAAATAAAACTGCTAAGCAAAGCCAAAGCTAGTCACCCAACAAGTTGATAATAACGTTTGAGGATTCATGCACACACTACTAATTTATTTTATATTTTTTCTATGTTCTATTGGAATATCAGGCTCAATAAAATACTTTTGCATCCTCTGTATTCAGATTATAGAAATATTTGTGTGCAGGAATTTTAAAAAGTAGATGCATCAGCATTTCCTAACCTGAAGGGAAAAAAAGTCCTGTTTTTTGGCTGCATAAATGAAAATTTAAGAGATCAGAAGTAAATCGAAAAACACACCGTTCAAGAAATGATAGATGTTGGTGCAGTAAAAATGTTAACCTTTGTCTAAATTCTATAACTATTTCATCTGTCTGTCTGTCTGTCTGTCTGTCTGTCTGTCTGTCTGTCTGTCTGTCTGTCTGTCTGTCTGTCTGTGATTTACTTTCTTTCACTTTCTTATTGGTATATAAAAATGCTACATGCTTTTATTTTTCAACATTTAAGTAAATTACATATACAAACATTTAGTGAAAAACTACAATTTTGTCATGCTAGTTACTTGAAGAACTACAGTCGATTTCAGTGACTTTCACACTTTTTAAGCCTTCCCTAAAAACAGTGAGCTTGTTGACTAGTTGTCTATGTTAGAGATACAGCGCGTCATGCTTCATGTTATCTGTTTGCATCACCTCACAGCTTGGCAAGTGAACTATTATTGGCTGCATGGTTCAGTCCTATCTCCTCTGTGAAAAAGCAACACCAGGGCAGCACAGTATTAGTATGTACCTTCTCCCCTTTATAAACCTATAACTGATTAGTTATAGGTAGTGAATATTAGGGTTCACATACTAGATTTCCAAAATGACTTGTTCATCAACTCAAATAATTTTATTTAAAAGTTTAATTAGCCACAGCCACCAGTGAATAAAACCCATCACTAATCCATGCTGATTTTTTTTCAGCAAACATTTGAGGAAATAAGGGATCACTCTCAGGAGTTCAGTCTAGCGTTGTGCTGTGATAGGATGACACCTGTACAATAAATCTAGTTGTGGAATTCCCTCATGACTCAATGTTGCACAGACAATTTTGTTGTGTTGTTATAACAAATAGAAAAGGAATGGTTAGTGACAGCAACACTTAAAATCAGAGAGCAACACTCAGTTGTTGCTGTGACCATATTGCACACAGGTTGGCAAGTTTCTCTAGACTCCCTGGCTTCAGACATTCAAACTTAATGTGACCTTTACTTTAGAAAGGCAGCATAATATTTGGCTACGTATAATGAAGCTTGGGACTTTTTTCCAGAGCGGAGCTTTGTCCATTATTTCCAGAAAAAAAGGTTAAATAATTAATTAGCATTTTTGGACAATTTCATGCTCCCAATGCTCTTTTAACAGTTTGGGAATAGCCTCTTTGTGTGTGTCTCTGGAAGCACAAGGTAAGAGTCAAAAGGACATGGTTAGATGTGTTTGGTGTGGAATGGCTTCAGAGTCCTGACTTAAACTTTACAGAGCATCTTTAGGCACACATTTGGTAATAAACTGTAAGAGAGGCCTCCTTGTCTAACAGCAGTTCTTGACCTAAAAAATGCACTTCTAACCAAATAGGCAGTTACTTAACTCATGAACGTACCTTTAAACCTCATATGATCATTGCCCTCAGTTTGGTAAAAGAGTAAATTACATACAGCTGGACAGAGGATAGGGAACATTAACATGTGATCTGTGTCATTCAGATGAAATACAGTTTAAATAAGGGAAGGGTGCTTTTCAGGCACAGTAGCTTAAATGGAGCTTCCCAACCACAAACCACAGAATGTAGTTTGTGATTGGGATAAAATTAGGGCTGGGCAGATTTAATTACTTCTATAAACCATAGATACATGATGTGATAAGATCTAATGAATGGTAGAGGGAAAGGGAAGGAGAAAAAGAGCTTACTGCTCGTAACAATAGCGTTGACCTTGTGTGCTTTTGCGTAACCTTCGCTGAGAGAGAGTACGCACGAGGCAGGTGCTTCCTTGGCATTCACTGTTGACATCAGAGGAAGTTGCTCTGTTCAGAGCTCAGACGATTTTCAGCCATTCACTCACATCCTGCAGGAAATTGTACAAACGCTCTCTACCATGTTTGCCTCTGCAGGTGTTTGAGACTTTTTGTTTCCCTTCACTGACCTTGCGCTTAACTGGCAGCTTTAAAATGTCATTGTGGGAACATTTATACATAACAGGAGAGATTTTCTTTGCCATGAATTCATTTGTCTGGAGGTTTATTTTAGGGAATATAGAGTTTTATAGAGTCAGACGGGGAACAAAATCAAAAGAGCCTGTAAATATTCATAAAATACCATGGTTGTGCGTTTACAGGCAGGGTATGAGCTGATGTCCGTCGACGACGTGAGTCTGCAGGGAGTTACTCATCAGCACGCTGTGGACGTCATCCGGCGATCCTTCAGCAACAAGGGCAAAGACCCCATGGTTTTCGTGGTCAAGGTCCCGAAGGTTTCCCTTGGCCCTCCGGAGCTGTGAGACCTGCTGAGTAGGCTGTGTGCCTTGCTGGCCGGCAGTTCACTGCCTAAGCATAAAATACAGCAAAACCTACAACTCCCGAGGGAAACAAATTCATGTTGTAAAGTTATTTAGAGCCCCCCCAACCCCCTTTTGTTTTTGGCACATTAACATGTGAGATAAAACCCTACTTTTCTAACATTTTGCAGACTGCATGCATTCGTTGTACATCAGCTATGGTACAGATGTTTTATTTTTCAAATGAAATTATGGTTTTTGACAAGATTATTGTATTCATAGTCTTGCTCTTTGTTGAGAGTGTACCACTGTTCCAACAGGCCTAGCTGTGACCTCAACACTGTCTGACAGCAAACTGCACTTTACTCTTGTGAACCCAGAAGCCCTCACAAAAACTGCCAGAAGGAAATTATCTCAGCTCGTGTTATGAGATTTATAGATTTATATCCAGATTAAGGACCTTTAATATGTCAAAATGGAGAATTTAATTTTAGTGAATGTCTGGCATAATTAAAATGTTCTACTATGTACTTTAAATGTTTTTGTTTTTGCAGAAATATTTGTACTCCAAAGCAATCCAGCACTTTAGAGGTTTAATTACAGCAAACTTTGGTCAAAGCTCATGCCGACATGAATAGATGTCTGCATGAGCTTGCAAGTCCTGCTTTTTTCACATCACTAGAAAAAGCAGAGCTTGTGAGCTGGCGTCATGGTTTAAATCAGAGCAAGGGAGTGGAGATAAGAGCAGGAGAATGTGCTGCGCATAGTGTCTTATTTCTGTGGAAGAGCAGCAGTGGGAGGACAACATTGATAAAGTATTACTCATAAATGACTCAAAAGTGTTTGCTTTATCCACAGATGCGGGTCAAATTTAAGGATGTAACTTGTGTGTCAATGTTTTTGAGTTGTTACTAAAGACAGGGGAAGTTTTTAATACCAAATTTAAATACTTGTATAACTAGAAACCAAAGATTTTTAGAAATGTGCTTCAAGGAAATAAAGAAATCAAGCACCAAGAGTGGTACTGGATGATATGTGATATTGTTGGGAATTATTTATGTTTCGGAAACAAATAAGACGTTCTGTTTGTAAAAAAACAAAAAACAAAACATTTTAAGTGTGATCTTAATGTTCCCAAAGTATTTTGGACGAGACGCTTAGAAACTGTTTAACCCGTGTTATTCAGCAGGACTTTTCACAGGTGAGTTTCAATTTTATACTGTAATGCATTTTCTCCTTTTTCAGAGCAATGACCCCTAAAAAAGCTTTAACACTAACTAATTATGGCACATTTTAACGTGTAATTTCCAAATTACTTTTTTCTTGCAATATGATCCCAGGACCTTCATGTTGTTAATAGAGGTGCTCATAACTGCACAACCAATCTTTGAAACATATGGTCAGTAACATATTTTTTTTTACTTCATGTATGACAAATGACGCAAGACAGGGAAAATGTGCCAATCAAATTAACAGTCATAAGACTAGGGTTTTACCTTGTGTTCAATAAAACTTAGTTATATTTCTAAAAATATGTTACATATGGCGGAAGTTGGTGCTCCAACCTAAATGGAGTCAGTTGTTTGATTTCTGGTCTCATAAAACACCATAGGGGGAAGATATGGCGTAGTATTAAACATGAAGTAGAAATATGTCTTCAAAAGGCCTATTACTAACACTCTTCTTACAGCAATGCAACAGTTCTAACTGCCACTGTGTAATCTATCTTGTAGTTAAAGATAAAGAAGGTTTTTCCACTTCTCATTTTTTTGGGGTATTCTATAGATCTAGAAATGTATTAACAAAAAGTATGCCTACTTAGACTTCACAGCAAATTTGTAACCGTCAATCACCTTTCTCAACAATTTAAAATAAAACAAATAACGTTTTTTGTTTAATTAAACCTTATTGCTACTGTTGAAATTTTTGATGAACTCTTGGTGTTTTAGGTTTACTTTAGCTGATATACAAAAACCTTGAAGAGGCTTAAAACAAGCTCAAGCAAAATTGTATGGCAAATACTCTGTAAACCAAAACTACACATGTAGCACACGCATCCTTAGTGTTCCAAGTAAGAGAAACAGCTATATCAGTCATTTTTAAGGAGCAACCACTTGCTCTTTAATTAAAAACACTGTATTTTGTACATGTTTTGTACAGATAAAATATACATGAACAGCTACATACTTTAAGAATTAATAGCACAGAGAAAGTAAAAATACAAAGAAATGCTCACAAAAGGATGAAAAACGGCACAAAAAAACTAAAAGAAATGTTACGTTGCTTTGGTCTAGTCACAGTGGTTAGATTGGAAATAGATATTTTGTCTAAATAAAAAGACATTGATGCTGTTATACAGATTGGTGTTGTACATATTTACACATAGGAACGATATGATACTTTGAAGCTGAGACATGAACAACCTTTTTACGTGTGTGAGTCGGAAGCATCCTGTGCTCGTTATTGTGCAGATGTGCTCAGTAACAGTCTATATCTAGTAACAGTGAATGTGGCAGGATAAACAAAACCGAGTAACCTATTTATTTACAAGAACAATGTATACACAGTGTTTAATACTAAAGACAAGGGCTCTCCGACTCCAGTCCTCCAGACCTAAAGCCTCGCAACCTTTAGTTACATTGGTCCGAGCTGGTTCAAATGAACCAGCTCGAAATGACCTCTTTTGCACGTCTTTAAATTCAAGAGAAGCCTGGTGATGAACCATCTTGGATTAAGGTGTGATGAAGCAGGGATGCAACTGAAACCTGCAGGACAGTAGGTCTGGAGGCCTGGAGAAGAAAGTCACTGCTCTCAACTGTTTAATTAACACCAATTAAGCGGTAATAACTTGCAACATACGGAAATATAACTGGAAAATAACACTTTCTTTGCTTGCCTCAGTTAATCTCACATTTCAAAGACGCCCTGCAAATAAAATAAAATAAAAAGATCTCATGCTTCTTCCCAGGAAATGCTGTGAAAAAATGCACCGGAGAGGCTAATATGATGCTGGAGATCAACTTACGGACAGCTCATAATAGGAAGAAAAAAAAAGGCAAATATGAACAGAAAACTCCCTTCGGCTTCATCATCTGGTTTTCTGCAAGTTTTCTCATCAGAAAGCAAGACTTACAGCACAGATTATATAACGTAAACATTAACTTTTCATGCATTACAGTATTAGGTGCACATTTCCTCTCTGCAGATGCTTCTTGTTTATGACTGATCCATCAACTGAAACATTGGTATATGATCTGTATCAAACTACACCATTAATACAGCAAAATATATTCCGGTGCACATATATATATATATAAAAAATATACAACTTTTCCTCCGTTATATAGATTCCCATGTATCAATACAATTATTCCTTAATATAGACTCTGCAAAATAAAGTTCCCGCATTTACAGTGAGCATGTTTCCACGCTCCGTGAAATGCCTGCTGGCTCTGAACACAGCAGCAGCCAAAAGACCTTGGCAAACGGAAATCCCCTGTAAAAAAAAAAAAAAATGCAAACATGCCACTTTGTCTTACAATATACTTTTGTGAAAATATTAAGGCCAACTACCAGGAAGACTTTTCAACGAGTTTTCTTTTTGGCATTGATTCGTTCATTATGACATCTAGGTTGCTAAAATAGTTCAGACGTTTGCATATGCTCATAACAGGGATGGGAGACGATATCCTGTTGGGCTTTAATGATTGCATTGACAACAATATTTAAACGGGTTACCTGATTATATTATAATTATTGAAGTTAATCTAAAAAATCTAATTGGATTTGGCTGCAAAAGTTAGCTTTTTTCAAGTTTGGTTTATCCATTTTAAAAACCAGTTTTGATTTGTGTTTAGGATCATTGTTGTACTAAAACATCCAGATTGGAAATTTGAGTTTAACTTGAATTTTCTTTAAATTTGTTGTTCTTCATTATTCAATCCGCAACAACACAGTTTAATATGGTGTTCTGTAGTCTGTACGCTTAATTTTAACTCCTCTAAGTATACGGTTTCGTCACTGTTGCCAAACAACTCAATCTTTGTCTCATCTCCTCATAAAGCCTTTCTCTACATGACCTATGCTACACAAGACTGTAATCCTGCAGTTATGAAAATGGTTTGTGTTTGGTTTCAACAGCTGAGCTAAATAATGAAAAAAAAAAGTTACAGATGAAGCTGAAAGAATGAGGAGAAAAAAAAGAAATATATATCAACTTTGTAATGTTTGCCATGCTTCACATAATACCCAAAGCTAAAAAAGTGAGTTTTTATTGTGTGAAACAGTTATAAAGTTGACTTAAAAAAATGAAAAAAACAAATACAAAGTGAGAATGAAGCTTTTTTTGGGTCCTGGAGTTTGTCAAGATTTAAAGAAAGACCTAAAGCGCCAATATTATATTTAATTTTAGTAAATATGACTTTTTCTGTTTTTATTTTTTGGAAAAATAAACAAGAAATGAAAGCTAAAATCTGGGGTAAAATCAGACCTGTCGGATGAGTTGATTTCTTTCTCACAGGAAGCACAGCTTACCCAACATTTGCTGAAATAAAACGAGCCAAAGTGCCTAAATTACAACATGTCCTCTAACTTATTTACAGGTTGTTAAGTAAGGAAAAGAAAACCGTCAAAGTCGGAGTAGATTGGTAACTGCTAACCGAACTGCTGTCTTAACCTGATGATATACTGTACATGCTGGTGGCCTGTTTTATATTGCAAGCAGCCAAGAAGCTTAAGTGCATGATCATGAGATTGCTCTGTAGAGAAGGATTTTTCTTTTTCTTTTTTTTTTGCTTTTCTGTTTAAATATCCTGATATGCATATTTTTCTGGGAATGACACACTTCTAACTGCTTTTGGTCTCAGAAAGAATGCAGTCTTTGTGCTGGCTTTGTAGAAGTAAAAACCCAATAGAAACACTGCAAGAGATATCATTTAAGGATTAAGTGGGTAGATCTGTGTAAGCAGGGAGTAATAAATGAACCTTTGGGATATTTCCCTTTTTTTAAAACAGTGATAAGAGTGCAATGCTCTATGTAATACCACATTGAAGCTAGTGCAGCATTTGGTACACAGTTCAGTGTTTAGTTTCCATTTTCAGGAACTTTAGTGAGCTTTTTCCATGTTGTCTGCATATTTTATCGTATAATGCACATGTCTGTCTTTAGATCTCAGTGGCAGTGATTTCCTCATAGTGGATGTCGTTGCTGCCGCTGCGAACCTCAAAGTCCTCCATGTCCCTGTTCTCCAGCTCCAGACTCAGCTCCCTCATCACTCGCTCCAGATCACGGTTGCGCCGATACATCTGGATGTAGTTCTGTTGCAGCTGCTTCTGGTAGCGGATTACCTGTGAATAAAAAAAACACACAAACACAATGAAAATAAGGAAGAAACTAACACAAATGTGAAATAGAGATTTTAGAGTTTAGATTTATACTTTTTCTTTCTCCTCGTGCCACACCCTCCTCTCTTCCTGGAAGCGCGACCGCTGCTCCTCACCAGTTCTTCTCTCGTACATGAGCTCAGCTTTTAGTCGATCCACCTGGAAAAGAAGCAAAGTTTTGTCCTTCAGTGGTAAAACGTTTGGTATAAACAAGAACAAACTGCAACACAGCCAGAGATTCACAAAAACAATTATGTATTATGCACCTGTCCTACAAAAAAACACTCAACAAAATAAAGAAAGCAAAATGTAACCAAATAAATGGAATTGAAACAAAAATAGGAAATCCCATTTTGCATAAACTAAGGAGGATTTTTGACCACTAGAGTCTGTAAGCAGTTTTATTTATTTAAAAGAACAGAAAGTCAAGACATAACATGTTTTTTAAGCCTTAAGATGAACAGAGTTAAAAAGAAAGGGAAAGCTCTTGTTGCCAAAGAACAGAAAAAAAGGCACAAATAGCTAATACTGTGGTCTGGGTAATGGTTTGCACTTATGTGGACAATATTGAATCTCCTGTCTTTGTGAAGGTTTGACCTGTAGATCCCTATTTATATTGATTCATATTTATGTTTCAGTAATTATAGGAAGATAAGGAGAACATTAATGGAAATATATGTCTAGCTTTCCTGATCTAATCATCATTAAGTGATTATATTAGAGGCCAAATCATGCATTGTTGAGAATAGCTGCTTTAAAACATTTTCCTTTTTTGAGTATTACAGATAACATTTATTTTGTACTTCTTTATGGGAGATAGCGTTTTAATTATAAAACATCTAGCACATTTGGTTGAAAGTTAGACTTAAAGTGTGCTCAAACATTCATGTAAAATGTGTTTACTTGGGGAATCCCATTGCAAACTCTACAACTGAAATATTTAAACTTATATTTCTTAATAAAGATCTGTTTGTCAGGCAAGACGCCTGAGATTTGTTTTTGATATGTTCTATAAAAATAAACTGAGCTGTGGTTGGGAGGCAGTTTGCTAAAAATATTTGTTAATATTGTAGTTGTTTAAACAACTCTTGGTTCTGTGCCACGAAAAAAGTACCTGCTGTCTGAGTCCCATGAGTGTTTCTGCATTCTGCCTATGAGCCTTGGCTTCATCGCTCTCTCCTCCCCACACCAGATAACCATCCTCTCCATCTCGGTAAATACAGGGACTGATGCCTCCCCTACCGATCACAACTCTTTCTTGCTGAAAGGAAAGGCTCATGCCAAGTCCCTTCTTGGGTGCGTTGCCACCGTGATTGGAGAGCGTGTCACGGAGTCGGCTGGACTCGTCTTCCAGACGGCCCACCTTCTCCCGCAGAAGCTCGGCTTCACTCTTGCGCCTTTGGAGTTCGTTCTCACAGACCTCCAGCTCCAGGGATCTTGTCCGCAGGGCAGCCTGGGCCTCCTGGGTTCGAGCCTGGTACGCCTGCAGCTCAGAACGAGCTTCCCTTAGTTGGGCCTTTAGCACCACGATGTCGCCCGCTTTCTGGCTGAGCTCGGACTGGATTTCTTTCAGCTGCTGCTTTAGGAGCGAGATCTCTCCGGACTTCTGGCACACCTGATGGACAGCAGGAAATGTGTTAAAGGAAAGCAGACTCTACAAATACGCAAGTATCGTGTAATTGAAGCCATTTTAGTACAGAGGTTTACAGAAAATGTTCCCGGCTACGAGATGAACTAAGAAACAATACGACTCAAATTTCTTTGGAGCCCAGAGTTAAAGTTTTTCTTACCTCCCACTTTGTCTCTTCTAGACGGGGCCCCAGCTGCGTCTGCTCCCTCTGGATTGTGGCACACTTCCTCTCTAGTGTTTCTCTGTCCTGCAGCAGAGATGAGAAGTCCTCTTGCAGTTTCTTTTTTTCCTGCTGCAGTTGGAAAACCTGGGAAAGAGCAGAAATGTAATTTGTAACATTTACAAATCCTGATACAAAAGGAAAACCCAGTGGTTATACGGAACTGATATGTTTTGAAAAAGACCACACTTTTAATGACTAATGAAGTTGACAAAAAAATGTATTTCTATTTTTACTGAATTACCCTAGAAATATATAAACCCCACAGCCAATTCATGTTTATTTAATCAACATCAAGCCGACAAAAACATCAGACAAGTCAAACATAACTCTGTTCTAAAACAATGTCTTAAACACAGATTCTCTCAGGGAGGAAGCAGTTTAATCATCCAATAATTAAACATATTTCAGAAATGGCCTTTCATTTGTGTAAAGTTTTCAACATCCACAATGTAAGGCGCACAGAAAAGGTTTAAAAAGATAAACTTTCAGGACTACATGCTAAATACTATGAGTGGTGAAAAACTAACAGTGCTGATCTGACCTGAATAGACCATCCTACCGGTGGCAACATTATTCTGTGTGAATGCTATTCTTTATAGAATGGGACAGTGCAGAAAGCATTAACTCGACATAATATAGGTTCAAAGTTGTGGTTAATAAATAATAATAATCTTAAGTTCAGTCTGCTCTGAGTTCTAGGCACATATACAGCCCACATAATATGAATACATGAGATCAATTAACAACATTGTTTTAGAGAAATAGCTGTGGCTTGCTTATGCTGCTGTTTTGACATAGAAAACAAGGGCTCCACAATATAGTAAAAAACAAAAACTGACATTGCAAATTTTTTCATCCTTGCAAAAAGTATAGTGATATGAAAAAAAATGAATTTTTAACTGATGACTTGAATAGCATCTAAAGTTATGCTGCACTCTGGTAATTTTGCTGATAATTGACCTACACTGATTTTCTTTTTGTGAATATTAAAAATATGTTTTTATCTGTATTGTGGAGTTATTCTTACTTTTATGGCTGCCCAATATCTGGCGCTGGAGATATTGGTAAATGTCATGACAATATTAGTTTCCATATATGCCTACATTCTTCTTTCGCCGATATCTTCATAATCTGCTGCCATAAGACTCTTTCCAACTGGATAGTTATTGCATTATCATGAAAAATGCAAATGCAGAACATTTAATATATCAGCAAACAATTGTTGAGATCCAAATAATCCCTTGCAATTTGAATATTTCACAAACTGATACTTCAATATACTGTTCAGCTGTATGGGAATAACTTAGCTGTCTTGTAATGACTTTACCACCCCTTGATCAACTTTAAATCCCCAAGAATTAAAGCTTTGGAGAAACTTTAATTACTAGATGTGCAAAGCAAATCAAGACATACAATAAACAACCTGTAGCTGTAATATTACTTAAAAGGGATTTGTGTGATTTTTCAACAACAAATCCTAATAAAACACATTTTGTAGTTGTAACGTCACAATAAGTAAAGTAAGTGACTGGGGTGTGAATAATTTGTTTCTGAGTTTTCTCCCACCTGTAACTGCAGCCCCTGCTGAGCTCTCTGAGCTTTCTGAGACGTCTGCTTCATCTTGACGGCGCAGCTCTGTCTCAGCTCCTCCATCTCTCTTTCACACCGTCGCTGCTTCTCTTCATACACCTTCCAAAGTAAACGGCGCGAGTGAGACAAGGCAGACTGTTTTCTGTAACAGCATCACATTAAAGTCTGTGTATGATCATTTGAATGAGGTTCAAATGAGATGATGGTGTCCCACCTGGCAGATGGCTGCTTCATTCTCATCCAGGTTTTCTTTGAGCTGTTGGAGCTCCAGGTCGCGCTCCCTCAGCTTCCCCTCCAGCTCCTTCACAACCACTTCATATCCCTCCACAGGAGGCGGCGTGTGTCCACAGGACCCGCTGTCAGAAAGGGGCTGCCCACGCCCGCTAACTGACCCAGAACCTGTGCTTTTACTGGAGGAAGAACGTCCGCTGTCCGAGTTGCTGTGACCGTGGCTCCCAGTTCCTCCCAAAGTGTTGCGAACCAAGGCCGATACCGGTTCTACCGGGCCCCCGGAACCAGATCCCGTGCTGGATCCCTCACTGGGTGCCAAACTGTAGCCTGTGCTGCTGTGGGTGGGGAGGCTGGAGAGGGAGTTCCTCCCTGAGTCTGAGAGGGAGCAAGACTGGCTGCTGCGAGCGTTGCGGCCTCTTCCGTACGAGTTTGCTTTCCCCTCAGAGCTGCAACTGCCAACATTACTGGTTGTGCCGGTGGCACTGTTTGGGGCCCCAAGGGGCAACAGTAGGTTTAGGCTAGCCTGGCTCTCGGACAGACAGCTGCCCCCTGGCCGTGGAGAAAGGTACTGAAGGGAGTGACGATTTTTTGGAACGACTGGTTTGAATGCTGTGGGACGAATCAAGACATTTTCCATATTCTGAAATAAAAAAATAAACAATTACCTATAAAATTAACACCTGTGTTAGTTTACGCAGTCTTCATGCCTCTTAAACATTCATGTAAAACAAAAAACCTGTGTCACATTAGAATTGTAAGAAAGTGAAGTTAAAGGAAAAAAGCACATAGCTTTTAAAATGTTGTACAATAAAAAATTTTTTATTGGTTTTCTTCAGTGTTCAAGACTCTGAGTTAATATTTTGTGGAGACGCCTTTTAAATGAGCAACAATTTATTTGCAAGAACAAAAATTACACCAATGTATTCTTTTTTTTTAATGTTGCTTCAATTTCTTCCTTTACTGTATTATATAGCATTTTAGGGAGTATATGCACATTTCCAAGCAGTGTACTTACTGTATTTAAACCAGGATGAGAGATATTCTGACAAATCACCCCAAAAAATGTATCTCCTATTAAAGTATTTACCTATATTAATATTCTGATTGTTTGAGTGAATAAAAAGGTAGAGTAAGAAGAGTGGACAGGGTTCGTACAATAAAAGGTTAGGGAAACAAAACACTGAAACTGAAAATGGAAGTGAAGATCCAATGGAGATAGCACTAAAAGCTTATTCTGTTCTGTAAGCATTTTTTTTATGATGTTCTGTAAGGTTCATTAAATACGTCAATAGCAGTAAATGACTTCTGACACTGATTGTGAAGCCTCTGCAAGGTGAGTCACCATCAAATGATCCATCTAAACTGTGGATCGATTGAAATAAGCTAATTATCTTCAGAGTTTCTTATAAGTATATTTTAAATGTATGTGAAAGCAGCAGTGAAAAAAAAAACCCTGAACTGGGATACTTAATTTCTGATCATGAAATCCTAAACTGTAACTAAAGACAACAATGTCAGAGGTCATGGATGACAGCAATTACAGTACAGACAGAGGTTTAGTATTGTGCTGATAATCACAGTAAGTCACTTTGCATATAATAATTTTGCTTTAATAGCTTGTCTGTGTTTCTTTCTGTAAACTGTTTTTTTAAATGGTTAATATGTTATTAACAAATAAAAAAAAAAGCAGTGGCAGTTGTTTATATGGCCAACATGGCATAAAGCACATAAAGAAAAACATTTCAAATTGTTACTTCTTTCCCTTCCCATTCATCATTAAGAATATGACTATGTGCCAAAGATAGATTAAGGGTGTGGAAACTAACCTCTGACTCATATTGTTCAAATAAGCATTAAGGAAGTGTTTTAACTAATTGTTTATGTTGACTAAATGTAATAGCATTTAATCATTTCAAGTCCACTATCTAAAATTCTGATTCTCAAATTCAGGATTTGTTTTAAAGATTGATGAAATATAACAAACCCTCGAAGCTTCCTTTCAACAGATTTAAATAATAATAATAATAATAATAAAATCTTACTTTTATCTTTACTATTGGGTCTAAAACTGAAACAAGACACCATGCTGTAGATGTTAGTTATTTAACCAAGCGAACAATGATCTATGATAAAATAAACGGATGCATTAGTTCTAATTTGTCGTTGGTCTCTTACCTTCTCCAGCTGTCCAGACACCGGGACGAGTTTGGGAGGAGGTCCACCGATGTTTCCGTTCACAGTCCCGTTTTCCTTCTGGTCCTCTGGGTCGTTGCAGGGGCTGGCGATGGTTAGCACCAGGTTGTCATTCCAGTCTCCAACAACCACCTCTTCACTTACATATCCCAAGTTTGCATTAGTTGCTGCTGCTCCAGTAGCCACCCCACCGCCCCCTGCTCCAGCGGAGTTTCCTGGTCGCCGATGGTTTTTGGTGGGCAGCGGCGGAGGTAGAACCTGGGCCTGAGGCTGGGTATGGTTGCCGTTTACCAGCAGCTGCTCCAGGGAGCTCCCGCTGCGGAGGCTCTTGTCCTGCAGCCGAAAGCAGCTGGTGGCAGGTGTGGAGCGTCGTGGTTTGCTGTTGAATTCACTGCCGGCCCTGCAGTGCCTCTCTTGATGCGTCCTGCCCGATATGAGACTGCTGACTGAACCCATGGCTGTTTCGGAGCTGCAGGCCCCACAAGGATCGGAGCAGGGGTCTGAGGGGAAGTGGGAGGATAGCGACCGGCACGGCTGAAGATCGAGACCTGGATTGGGATGGTCACTCACAGGTAGTGCCTGAACCAGAGCCATGGCAGCCTGGTTGCATCAGAAAAACAACACACTGACAAGAGAGGAAAAAAAACACAACGATATTATGGTCAAATGCTTTAAATAAAAAATAAGGTAAACATACAACATTATTTCTTACAGGACTACATTTGTGTAGACAGGTCATACTAAGCCATTATTTAAAATTTCTGTAAGGAGGCATTTTGAGGGGCACTGGGTCTCTAAATTAGCTATAATTAGGTCCTAAAAATGTAAATATTTTCTGATTATTCCTGCAAAACTACCAGCAGAAATAATTCAATTGATCCAGTCGCATACAGAAAAGAAAGGACTAAAGTCAAGAGAAATCTGAGGTAAAAGAAATTCACACTGAATCATAAAATCCTAAGAGATAGACTAAACTGTCATCATCTTACTGATAAATCGAGAACCTTTCCATTGATTTTTATCTGGATATATATCAAATTGACAAATCTGCTATATGTAATATGCACCTGCAGCTAAATTACCGGATAAAGTTTGTTTTCAACATAATTAATGTTTTTAATTTTGATACACGTTTCAGATAAATTAACTAGTTAAACTGTATATATATATATATATATATATATATATATATATATAATTCCCATGGCAAATCTTTAAAAAAACGTATTATCAAAAATCAACAACAACATTCTTATTTGTGCATTTGTACTTTACTCCTGAGCAAAAAAGTAGTGAAAATAAACAAAATAGCCTCAGACGGCTTTATATTATTACTCATATGTGTTTGATTGGTTTTATATTTCATCTATTTCTCTTTTTTGTTTTACAGTAACATTGCTCACACCCATCAAAACAACTTCAAAGAATCCAACAATAGCCTGGGTTGAACTATTTTTAGGAACAGGAACATGAGCAGATATTATAAATGCAAAGAGCTGCAGCAGACTGAGTCGTTCATCTCAAGGCTGTATATAATCAGTGTTTGTTACAGAGGTGCAGATTTAATAATGCAGAAAAGGAAAATACATGAGAAATAATAAATAACTAATCTGATATTAAATATTTAAATAATTTTTTTGTTAATCTAATAATGGAGCTCCACAAATGTAACACATTTTGTCATTTATATTAAGTTTTTCCAAATAAACCTTCTTAAATAATTTGTCACTTATAATAAGAAAATGTCACTGGTTCTAAAGCCCCAACAAGCCGGAAGTTGAAAACTATTTAACATTTTTAAGACTTTCAAAGAATATTTGGCTGATGCACAGTGCAGATCATGTAGTAAGAGGATACAAAATACAATATAGCAGCTTCTACCTCAGTTTATGGTATGAAAAGACGCTGAACTTTTTACCAAGAGATACTGTCCCATTGGGTTTATGGAGAATTAAATATGGTGATACATATTTATGTTTCATGTATTATGATTTGAGGTAAACACTACAGTTTAAACATCTTAAAAATATACTATTTAGGCTTTTTCTTCTTCTTTTGCTGTAAAACAAACAATTGGACAACAATAAAAAGAAAATGATCATATCTTTAAATCAAATCTCACCCATTCCCTGCTGATTCATAGCCCTCCAAAGCATGGAGGACGACATCCTAATTGTTTCTATGATGTAAAAAAAAGGACTCTGCTTTCTAGTCTTTAAAAATTTAGACTGTGATAAGTTCACTTCAAAGATGGATGGGCTGCACTTGCATATATAACAGGAATAGAAGGGGCAAAAGAGTTAGAGAATAAAGGGGAATTTCTTTTTTCAGATAATAAAAACATGCCGTTATGCATTTATTCATTCATAAACCTCTCTGAACTTTAAAAAAAACATGCATTTGCATAGCAGAAAATATTCTGGTTTGACCTACTTTCCATGTTCTTGAGGAATTATCAGAATAAACACTAAATGACACCACACTTTTTGCATAAATTAAAAAAGACAATGAATAAATATGTAAAAGTAGTATATTCCAATTGCAGTATATTGCAATTATCAAAATGGTCTTCTAATCTATAAAACAGTAATGGGCTGGGATAGTAATCAGCTAATAAACAGTGAGAATGATCATTTGGTTTTTGCCAGTCCACTGAACAGTGACTAAACTCTGAAGTGATGTCTTCAAATGAAGTGATTGGGGGAACGTAAAGGGAGGAGACCGGGAGTTTGGTCCACATGAGTCAAGGAGATAAAGATATGTGTGGTATGTGATCACTTTCAATGCCAAAATAGTCAGGACTCACAGCCTCCTGTTAGCTTTTATGCACCGGCCTCCTCCTCCTTCACTTCAAGCCCTGACAAGGACCTCCCGGGCCAAGGATAATAGAATTAACAACCCTCTGCAACCACCAACCATGCCCCCATAAGCTGTTACCCTGTGACATCCTGATGAGTTGCAGGGAGCTGGTTTGATTTTTATCCACCCCCCCAACCCTGTAACCTCCACTGGAGGGAATATTGTTCTGGCTACTCTGGCAACTAATCTCAAAGGCTAATGCCCCCCCTCAAATGTTTTTCACTCGCTGTTTCTTTTAGTTAGTGAACCCCCTATCATTCTTTGTTGGTACATTCCTATGGGAAAGTGAAAACACTTCATTCTATTCGCCTCACTCCGTCCTCGGTAGATGCATATTCTTCTCCTGTCAGCAGCTCAAAATAGGCTGATGGGAGGAAAGCTTTAATCACTACTAAATATCACTGTGTGTATGTGAAAGGCTGTTGAAGTTAGAGAAAATGCAGTTCAGGTCAATTTGCAAACTTCTCCAGAAACAAAAGGAAATTATTGAGAACTTCTATTGAAGCTTATGTTTAAACAGTTTAAAAACTCAAAGAAAAATTAAGGCCTCCTTCTCACCCTCTTGGTGTACAATTACAATAGTTTTGCTGAGTACAGCAACTCATATGCTCTATAAAATTACAATAGAAGTGCAAATTCACCTCTTAGCAATTCTGTACAAGAGGTCAATCTTTTAATTTTAAATTTTGTTCTTAAGAGTTGTGAAAGAAGATTTAAGCACGCAGTTCACTGAATATTTTTGTGCTATAATTATTCCATTACTCACCAAATTTGAACAAGCATGTTCAAAGTTGGTTCGATTTCCCAAAAAATATTTTAATGACTAATTTTGTAAAAGAAAAGTTGCTGATAGCTTAAAAAACCTGAATCAGGTCATACACGAGTAGCGGGCTACATTTCCTATAACAATATAGGACTGATTAAAGCATTTAAACATATGCAATACCTTCTGATAGTGTGTAAACAAAATTTCATTTCGATTTTTTTAAGCTTTTTTTTTTTTTACGCCTTACATTGAATAACTTGGAATCATGGACAAAGTATAGCAAGGGTAAGGGTTGGTTTTAATATAGCACCTATCTGGGTAATCTGCCAACTGCTAATAAACACCAGAAGAAAATTGAAACCACCCTAAAGACAAAGCTAAGGAAGATAAAAAAATGCGAGGAAGCAAAGTATAAAAAAAAAGTACTTTTTGTTGGTATTTTTTGACTCAATACCATACTGACAGTAAAGTGATGTCTCGGTAGAAGCCCACAAAAGCAAACGCCGTTGCCACAAAGCCTAACTCTCAGGAGGAGCATGTTGTTTACATATTGACATCATGTTGGGCGCCTAACAATCCTTGTTTTTCACAGGGAAGTGGATCAATCCTTTAAATAACACTGAAACAAGGCTGAGATTTATTTATTTTACCACCTCTAATGTTGTTAACTCTTTACAAGGGACCACTTTGATCGCCCTCGCATCTAAACCGATTGAGCTCTTAAGGTAATTAAAAGGTTGAATCTCATTAGTAAGAATTGGGTAGGATTGGCCACAATACGGCTGTTAATATGTTCTAAAATTTGCACGGCAAAAGAAAATCAATCAGCAATTAACTGAAAAATATTTACAAAACAAAGCACACATTCGCAAAAATGTTACAGACAGCTTTAAAAAACAAAAACAAACCTTTGCATTTAATTATGTGGATGTTGACGCAAAATTTCCCAAGTTGAGTCACATAAATGTAATACTATCAAGTTCAATGTAATATTTTTTAGAATACCAATGTAAAATAATAATACATTATAATAAAATTTAACAACATATGTTAAATAAAACGATTTAAATATCTGAAGTCAAGGTAAATTGAAACCACACCAACATGCGTTTCATAAAGCACAATGTAATCGCAGCCCCAATATCTAAGAACGGCTGTTTACCCAAAATAGAGGTCAGAGCATTAAAGTATATTAAGTGATCCATTCAAAGTTGGCATTAAGTTTAACGTAGAAACACTTAAACTGATTTCTTTTAAATGTATATGGCAATGCATGCTTTAAGTCATTGTTGTGCTTTATGACAGACAAATCTGTCCTAGATGCTGTTACGCAGTTTATCATTCGCATCAACTAGGCCACAATTAGAAATTTACAGGTAGCTTTCTAACAAGGTCCGGAAGGAGGTTCTGCGAGGAGGAGGAAATAATCCTGTTAAAAACACCAGCAGAGGAAGCAATTTATTCTCCTGCAGGGAATTGCCCCCTTTGCAATTACAAACCACTGGGCTGTTCTGGAGACTCTGCAGGGCGAAGGCCAGATTTGGACAAATGGGAATAGGGAGGAAAGTGAGAAAAGCCAACGACACAAAGCGTGGCTGTTCAACTGGACTTATGGAGAAGACTTTACAAGAACACCCAGCCTTGGAGAAACCAGGAAGTTTTAATCTAGTATGAAAAACTTAATCATGGATAAAAAAGCCACCTCTTGTTCTACTTCCTCAATAAATAACAGTTTTATGTCAGATTTAAGAGTAATTTCTCAATTTTTCTTTACTTTTATGCTTTTATTAGATCTTTTAAGAAGATTAAAAATGATAAACAGCAGTTTCAAGTGATTTATACTAAAAACAAAGGTCTTAAAGTGAGTGTGAATAGTAAGATCGTAATTTATTAACAAGCAGAGCCGGGATCGCACATAATATTTATTTTAAATTTCCATATGTTTTCTCAGAACTTAAAAAAATTATAGAAATAGAACGGTTCACAAAAGATTTTTACTTGCTTACATTTCAATAGAGGATTTAAACATGGAAACCATTAATAAAAAACACGTGCTAAGAAGGACCGAATGTACTGTGGAAAAACGTCTGGAAATATGTATTTATTTTTGTGCTCTATTTTTATTCAGAGCTAGAAAACAGTTCCCACACAAGTGAATAGTTAACTTATACAACTTAATGAGTACTGATCACTATTCAAGAAGCTATCACTATTATTCAAACTCTTGACTTCACTCAGCAAAGACCTTCAGCATGCCCAAACTAGCAGTTTAGCTTTTCAACAGTTTACATTTTCGGGTTGTATGGCATCTTTCAAAGTTCTCAATTTTATCCCGTTTACAGTTTAGTCAGTTTGAGTTGCGTCGATTGGTGAATTCTGTTTAGGCAAATTTAGTATACAAAGTCTGTGCATTGTAATTGACACATTGTTAATACGTATGTGAATGGATTGTGATGAATCACTAAATTAGCAGATATTTAGATATAATCCTTCTAATGCCAAGATTATAAATAAATAAATACTTTCATATTTGGTAAACAACTTTTTATCAGGTAAATTTCACATTATTTTTTTCCTATTTAGATTTTTTATTTAAAAGAAATCTGGTGCAGTAAGGGTTTGGGTCATTTCCTAAAGAAAACAGGTACATGTTAAGGTAATTGTTTCAAGAGTTGCGAAAAATATATTTTACCTAAGAAAAGTTAAATTTTATTAGTCTCCCACTTACTTCCTACCATCATGTATTGACTAACCTTTGGTTCATGTTTCCTCAGGTGATTACAGCTCTAACACCCCCCCACACACACACTCATACAACACCCTGCACTCTAACCCCATGTGACTAGATCCTCTTCTTCTGCCTATACCCGAACTCTGACACGAACACTTTCACAGAAGTAGGTGTGAAAATAGGAGAAAAAAATAAACCTGATGATATTTTGTCGAAGGTGCTCAGACCACCACAGGGAAATCTCGATCCGTTTATAGCTTTTTTTTCTGCCTACAACGCGTAGGCACTGGACAGCATAGCTTAAAAAAGACAATTTAATCTCAAAATGACAATTTCTAAAGTAATGCATGTTTAGTTAAGTGCTTTTTGGAAATCAGCAGAATTCCTGCCCGACTTTGCCTAATGTAGATCAATTTAAAGTAGGTTTAATTGGGGGAGTTGAGCCCAGCAGGTCTTAAGCAGTAAAAGATGGAATAACGCTTGCCATCTGCAAACAAAGGTGAATCCACAAGTAGAGGCATTGCAGCAAGGCACTGACACACTCATTAACTCAAAAAGACACCCTTACCCTTAGTGTCCACACCCATTTATTTGTGACACCAAATCTCCAACATAAAACTAAAGACACCAGAGTGCTCCGCTTCATTCATCACCACCTCCAGTAAAAAAATAAAAAAATAAAAAAATAAAAATTAGGCCTTTTAAAGTTTTGTCAAAGGGCCTGAGGTTATATTGTGCCTCCATTCCAACACAATGACTGTCTCTGGTCGCTCATTCTCCCCTACCCCCACACAGGATGGCCTTAAGGTCACACCAGGCTTGTGTGTACAAATGTGTGGTGGGTATAAACCAATCGTATCAGAGCCCTCGTCACCTAAACCAGACACGTATTGTGCTGGAAGCGTTGATGGCAATGTAACTTTGAAGCAAAACATGTTTGTGACCTGACAGCTGCAGAACTACAATTTTATAAAAGTAGCTTTCTTTTGTTGTGAAAGACATTAGTTGTCTCAAAATAAGCTTATACTGAGGATTTTTTGGCAGCAGATCCGGGGTTTTTTTTGTTTTCTTTTCTATTCTCCGCTTCTTTTACAACCAGCTTTCTGTTCCTGCAGACTTCAGCCTTTACTTCTGTTTGGAAACGTTGCCATGACACTGAAGGCCCACAAATTTTTATGTGTGGGGTGAAATGAGATAGCAAGACATGAAGAATGGAAAAAGGAAGGAAGGAAAAGTGGGAGTGAATAGGTGAATAAATGTGTTTTGCGTAAAAGCAGACAGATTGGGTCCCAAGCATCTGAAAGCATCTGGCTTCAATCTGGAATTGAGAATGGACTGACACGAATATGTTTTTCCTTTACACACCTCGGAAGCGTCTAAAAAGGATCTAAAAGGAAACTACTAATTAAAAAGGAAAACATCCAGTTAGGACTTGGTAAAAGACTATAAAGATGCATCGTTCTTCAGTTGATTGTGCAAGTTTTTCCCCCTAATAGCTCTTTGGAAAACTTTTTTCTTTAGAACTAAGGTACAATCATCTACCTTCAGATAGTAGTAACAAAGTCCTTGAAGATTCACATGTATGATTCAGTTCAATTTATTAAACTACTAAATCACAATAATCATGTCAAGGCACTCCTTAGGAGGAAATAATACAATTTATATATTAGCAATACATATCAACTCAATACAATCATACAGACAATTTTAAATTTCATGACAAACATTCAAGTCTGAGCCTGGTTATGATACACAGCAACCAGACCCAGTAAAAATTTGAACTCTGTTGCCAATGGTTCATCAAACACAGAAGCAAGCAAAACCAAAAACTCTCACATGGAGGAGAAAAGAGGAGGTGGTCGCTCGGCCTAGGCTTTGTTCAAATGACTGATGACTGGCTCTGAGTTACTTATCATTTAAACAACAGTATAAAATGGTTTAAAAATGTTTTATAAAATTGGTAACCAAATAACAGAATAGTTTTTGCGTCTCTCAGTTATGTTTAACTTGCTATTATTGTTTAGATTCTTACCAGTGAGCATTTATTTTAGTAATGTAAGAAATAGACTGGCGTTATACTTGTGCTTTTGGAACTAAAGCAACTAATTATTATTGTTTTAGCAAAGACTTTGAAAAAAGTTGAATGCAAATGCCTTTTTCTTTGTTTACAAGTCTCACTTATCATAGAAGAGATAAGCTACCAAACTTTTTAACCAAAGTTGGTTTGGTTAAAAAAAACTCTTCTGCAGCTGTTACTGTTTTTTGTTGCCTCAATGGATTTTCTTAAATAGAGTAAGTTAGTATCAAGCAATATAACTTACAGCCCACTTTTCTTATCATATCAGCAACTCAAAGTAAAGATCTTGAGTTTGCAGATCGCTGAAGTTCTTTAACACCCAACATTTTTCAATGATAAGCACTAACACCAAACAGGAAGGGACCCTCCCTAAAGTATTTGTACAAAGTTGTGAGCATGAAATTGCCCAAAATATCTTGGTATTAGTAAAGAATTAAGAGTAGCTTTTACTGAAAATTAGAGCCACAGCCCATCGCCGGAGAAACAGCACCACACCGTCCCACCACACACTAAAACGTGGCATCACTGTAACATGCTGGAATTTCTTTCTGAGTCTAAGAAAGTGACCAATTCTCTAACAAGAGCCGTTAAATTGTTTAGAAAACAATTTGAATGGGTGAACAAATCACTAATGCTGGCATACAGAGTGTTTCATGGATAAGCGCCCATCTACCTCAACACCTAACGTCACTGCCCGGCCGCTCCGGTCCTCCAAGGAGCGGCAACTAACTAATCAGAGCATCAGATTCTCTTTCCACCTTCAGGAAATCCTTGAAGACCCAGCTCTTCTGAGAGTATCTATTGCCCTGAAAGATCTAAAAGCACTTATTACACCCACCCCCTGATATTATTTAGCACTCAAGTGTATGGTACTTGGGCCTTCTGTGTTTACTGTTTTAAATGAGTGTCATCATTACTGTTAAATCCTATCCTAGCATATTGCACGTAAATTGGGTCGTAGTTCAATGTTAAACCCTCTTTTTGTAAGTCGTTTTGGAAAAAGGGGTCGGCTAAATGCATAAATGTAAATGTAAATACTTTCGACAAAATATCGTATGTGTCGCCTTGGTTTAATGAAGTACAAACCCCAAAAACAAACGGTTTATTCTTGCAAAAGCCATCTTGGATAAGAGTCCAGTCCAAGGTTGAGTTTTGATTCAATTTCTCCTGCTTAGGTCAGAAAAAGTTATAAAATACTCAAGATTAGCAAAGGCTGCTTAAAGTAATAGACGCTTAGGAAATCATATACTGATGTGAACATATTGCAGTTTAACATTTTACAACTATTTCAAATAAGATCCTATCTTGTTAAGAAATAATAACGGTCAGCGCTTTGCTAGCAACATTTCTTGCAATAATTGTTTTTCTGATAAGGATATAATCTAGTTTTTGGTTATCCCGCCCCTCATGTTACAATCTGATCAAGGGTTAGGGGTAAGGGTTAAGACCCAAACTGTTTCGGACCTTGCACAGTGATACGTGAACATATTTGAAATGGTACCAAAAATATCCGTGAAACAACATTGACCAGCTTTTAAAAGGGCCAATGTCAGCTGACGTTGGACGAACACGAGGATACAGCTATGGGAAAAAAAATAACCATGACTGACATTCCTGTTCTGCTTCAATTGCTGAATTTTCCATGAGGCTTTCCAGCCAAATCATCCAGCAGTGGTCAATGGTCAAAACCACAGACAGTGAAAATACCAAGAATGCCGGTGGCATAGAAACAGGGATCAGTGTGGCCAATGGACTACCGTTTGTCAGGATCACTTTGATTTAGCACACCACTAGGGGGGAAGTTATGATTACTTATCAGAGTTAAGTGCGGGGCCAAAGTGGGGTTTGCTGGAGTAAATCCAGACACCAAAGCAATTCTAACTTCTCATTGTGCTAAAAGAAGAGAGAAGAGTAAAGTTTTCACTGTTAAGCTCTCCTTCACCCCCCCAAATGGCTGTGTGAATAAAGGAGGACTATTGTTTCAGATTAGCAGTTGCCAGAGCAGAAAGAAAGGCTCTGCTTTCCTGGAACTGACAGCAACCAGTGCTTTGACTAGCATGACAACGTGAGGCAAAATGAAGATGTAGCAGAGATTTTTTTAAAGCGACAAGGGGGATTATTAGACTAAAATGTTTGAAACATGGGGACAGCATTTTCGAATACACACACACACACACACACACACACACACACACACACACACACACACACACACACACACACACACACACACA
>JAVLVB010000824.1:1644392-1684210 GCA_032876305.1 Orestias chungarensis
TAAAGCAAGGCAAATGAGTTCAACAGCAGCTATATTACATAAGCAGAAAAACCACACCATAACTGTGCCAACCTAAATGTATAATTCACATCCACCCTTTAGAGAAAATAACTGACATTGCAAAGTTGCACATATGCAGATGTATTTAGACATACTGTCCGTGCTATTGCAAGCTTCGGAAAGACAGACAGAAGGCAGACTGGCACAGAAAATACCCATTCAGCAAACTGAACCAGATCCACTTCTAATCCTCTGATCTTCTAGCTTTTCTTTTCACACAGTTAGTGTTTCACTATGCTCATCAAATTAAGGTTCTGCATTTTAAGCCCAATTCCAAATAAAAGATACTAATGATATTTGTGATTGTAAACTGCGTTTGCAAATGTCATTCAAATTTTGGCTCTGGAAGCATAAGAATAATTTTAATGTACTCGCACCATAAAATCTGGACAGAAATATTTAAATGGCTGATCTTTAACTTCCTAAAAAGAAACTTAAACGCCCTTAAAAAAACCACTGGATGCAAAATGGAGTGTTCAATGTAAACAAAAACCAAAAGGAGCAAGGAAGCCAAACAACTTGACATCATCTCTCATTTTAGGTCACATCCCTAACAAAGTGAGCATGTGCACACATACTTCAAAAATTGAGAACATGAGTCAACATGTCTGGAAAGGGTTGGAACCTGTGTGACACACATTTACCTCATTTGTCTTGCTAAGACCAGATGAGGTAAGTCACGGTCCATGTCCCCCTGCTCTCACTCCCTTTCCCCTCTTGCCTGAAAGCGTTGTGCATGTCAACGTTTGAGCATTTACAAGGTAAAACGTCACTGCTGTAAGCTGTGCCAAAAACCCAGTCTGGGTAATTAAACTCCTCCTTGCTCTCTGCTAAATGAAGAGTTTCGGCAGTCAGTACAGAGACACTTACCAAAAAATAGCTCCCGTCTACAAACATCTGCTGATAGATCAGTTTCAGTACAAAACAAACCTGATGAGACACTAGAGCATCTGGCCAACAAACCTCTACCAAGGCTTGTAATTAAGAACGGAACGGAAGGGAAAACACAAGAGAGAGGAGCAGCCACCGTCTTCCTGGGCTTTGTCAACACCAGAAAGATAAAAGTAATCTTTTAAACATTAGTTTTATGGGTCACAACTTAAGAGTTAGAGCTTATCTATATGTTGTATCCCCATTGTATACCATTTCTCATGCTCTTCTTTATCTCCAGGGTGAGACCACACTGTGTTCCTCCGCCTTTAGGCCAACTGTCAGTGAGGTTGAAATTTCAAATCACCTCCCAGACGTCTTCAGAAACACACATCACAGGGTAATAAGGTAACAAAATCTGGGCCGAGACATCAAAGACTCATGATCCCACCTAGATGAATCCAAACTGTGAGCTCTCTGCTCACCCAACCTTCCATTTTTAGATTGGACAGAGAAGCTCACTTCAAAATAAAACTGAAACAACTCAATTATAAATATACACATATTTCCAAACTTTAAGAGCTTGTTTAAAATATCTGGATGATTTTAATTTTGCGAGAAATCTAATCTCTATTGCTGGAACTGCTAGCTTCCACATCACCTTTCCTGAATACAAAGTTTTCCCTCAAGCAGGTCAGGCCAAGCAGAAACACGGGGGAGCAAAACTTTGTAAAAACTTTATAAATTTATATGGAGTTAAATGCAAGAATACGCACCCCAGTGAGAGCCCTGCATTATTGCTGCTGCTGATCTTCTTTTTGTTCCTTCCAATATAAGTAAAAGTAAATCACTGATATCTCTGCCAGCCGAGATTTCTTTCCTCAGTGTCCGTTCCCTTTCTTCGACCTGTATCCTGCCTTGTCACCGCGACATTCCAGTTTCCTTCTGAAGCGCTGATCCAGGACTTCATATCCTGACACGAAGACTTTCAAATGGAAGCCCCCTGATCCTCCTCCACTCTCTCTTCTCACTTCTCTCCAGTGTTCCTCTTCTCGGTTTTCTTTCGCTGCTGTCTGCTGTAGCACCGCCTCTGTCTCTGCCTCCTCCTCCATCTCGGTTTTTTTCCCTGCCCTCCCCCACTTTTGTCTGCCAGCCCCTCAGCTTCCAGTTTGCCTGTTAGCACACACACCTTACTCTCCTCCCCCTTCTCTTCACAGTCTGAGATTCTTCCATGCCTTATGCTTCTCACATTATCTCCACATCAACACAATTCTGCAATGGATTTAATATTTTTGGAAAACAATCCCGTTTTTCCCCATTTACTGCGAAAGGAGGGCGGTCAAAACACTTTAAGGGAACATCTCAGGCCCCTCAGCTGTGGTGTTTCAGCACCTCCTTTTGACTATAAAACAGTGCAGTAACACCCAGCTGTGTAATTACAAAACAACACGGACTAGATCAAGAGCTGCAGCCGCTGCATACGTTGCAGGGGGCTGGGGAGGTGTGGGGTGTATGTGTGTATGGGGGGTCTAAATTACATAACACTTTTCTGCACACCTTTGTAGTTGCACTCTCGTCATGGTTTCTTGTACCCAGGGAGGGGAAATGGTGTGTTGTTTACAAGGTATTAGGAAAGACATGGAAAGTCAAACTACCATGCACTGCAGCTTGCAATTTTTCAGGATGATGCAGACAGTGTTAGGTAAGATGAAGGGGAGATTAAACAAACGTACTCCAGTTTGTGCATCAAGGTAAAGCAGAAAAAGCCTGGTCAGATTTCTGCCATTAAAAGTCAGAACAGTGTCTGCAGCCTGAACATCACAACTCAAGCTGTTTATATAAAAAAAGGTGAAGTTAAAGTGATTTAGAGCCTCACACAAAGTTTGGTCTGTATTTGTATTCAGCCTTAAGCTGATACTGTTCGAGCGAAAGCCTCTTCTGCTGCAAGGAGCGTATGGTATGTCTCTAACGGCGTAGCATGTTTAAAATCTGAAATTTTTACAACCTTTTCTTAGAAAATTGCTCAAACTATCTAGTTTGGATTAGGTGAATTTTCGGTCTTTCCAAATATCTGGACTTCAACTATGCCATTCTAACACATGCTTGGATCTAAATCCTTCTACTGGAGAGCTGGCTGAATGTTTAGGGTTGATGGAAGGTGAACGTCCGTTTCAGTCTCAAGTCTGCTTTTTTTAACGCCACACAACTTTACAGGCTTCATTTAAGAACAGCATCTCCACAGCATTATGCTGCCACCACCATCTCTCACGTTGGGGGGTATGTTGTATTAAGGTTGATCTCCACAATTCCACCACACATGGTGTCTTTTAAAATGGCCTCTAAAGTTAATATTTGGCCT
Organism: Orestias chungarensis; assembly: GCA_032876305.1. NCBI lineage: Eukaryota > Metazoa > Chordata > Actinopteri > Cyprinodontiformes > Cyprinodontidae > Orestias > Orestias chungarensis. Next base: position 1,647,682 of record JAVLVB010000824.1, read on the forward strand.
CTTTTAACTGGAGTATGTTTTAAATTTCCTTTGTGGGTTAGGACTACCTACAAATTAAACCTTCTTGCTAATTTCTCCTAACAAACACTTTCTTACCACTTCTTGGAAACAACTGAACTGTTCAGACTCTGGAAGCAAACCACAATGACTATATAATCTCTTTATGAGAACACTGGCACATAGGGGGCAATTTTAATCTCGGTTCTCACATCAGATCCGAGCTGAATAAATGAAAGGTTATTGTCTAAAGGACAAACGACAACCAAATACAGAGGGGAGATGAGATAAATGGGCAGTGATAAAAAATAAATGAGGTTAGCCTGTTCTAATGCTAAGAAAACAAAAAGACATGCTTTGTCTCTAGGAAAGGGAGCAACAATTAAACATAGATACTTTTAAAAGTGAACTAGCTAAAAGCATATTTACCTACAGCACTACTCTATGACACACACAACATCAACAGTTCTTGGTACACCGTTTTACACTCCCAAGGAAAACCAGTGAGTAGAGTGAAAAATCCTTTGTGTCCATCCCCTTTATTGTGTTTTCCTGGAACTCCCCGGTACCTCTCTCTGGTATAACAAGAGAGAAAACAGTCCTAGCACTTTACTGCCACTTTACAGCCATTAATAAAGGCTAACTCTTCTCCCGGCTGAAAATACAACACCAGAAAGCTTCTCAATCTTTGATTTACTTGTGTGATGCTATGTGTGTTCTGAGTCAGCAAGAGCTTTCATTTTAACCTCTGAACAGGTAATACCAACCCACAAGCACAGTGCATCAGTCCATAACAACACATTAAACCCTTATGAGTCAGAAATTAACGTGACTTTGTGTTAAACTATGTGAGAGTATTGCGAAGTTTGACTATTTCGGGTATCATGTAACATTTGTTCTTCAGAGGTTTTATTTGTATCTTGTAGGGGTGCAGAAAATAAACAAGCTATAAATTGAGAACTTGTATGGATTTCCATACAATTCAGCAGTAAAATACACAGAGATGTGGGACAAGAGGAGGACCATAACGGTTGCAAGAATTTATGTTCAAGTACCGACAACATTTTCTGCTGAGCACTGCAAAACGGCGGCAATATCTGCCAAGACTGAATAATCTGCAAGCACACAGTCTGATGGTAAGCTCAGTCAAACCAGCTTGCTCCAATTCAACTGGTGCTGAAATATAATTCAAGGCATATTGTTCAATTATTATCGCAGTAAACATAGGCACTCGATGTAGTTATGCACAAGTGAAAAACATTTCACTACAGTGTTGATGGAGAATTTATTGTATTCATATGTACCTCTGCATTTCTATCAGCAGCTTGACCTTTCACAAACCATAAATGGAGCAACAGAAAGAGAATAAGTTGTTTGTAAGTGCTGAACACGCACAAGAATCAACATAAAAATGGACGATAAATAGACTCATCATCACTGGTTTCAGCCATTATGCTCAATGGTGAGCCCTTCAGCCCTCAAAGCTATATTCTGGCTAAAACATAAACGGCTAAAGCTGTAAAAGCTGGAGTATTTTCTGAGCAAAAAGCTTGTATGAATGAAGAAAACTCCAGATGGTTTAAAAGATGCTTGCCCATCATAGTCTTTACTAAATCTAACAAGTTATCACCTTTGACATCTGAATAAAGAAAGCATTTTTAAGAAATTCTGATTCTTATCTGTTACATAATGCTAAAAATAATGTCCATAAAATAAAGTTAAAACATCAAACTCAGTTTTTTTTCTCCATAAATTTAACTAAACTATTTTCAGGGTAGCAAAATATCAGCTTTAGCACCAGAACTATAAAAACATACATATCAGGTTTGGGCATTACGGCCAATTAAGAATTCATCCGATTAGACATATGTTAGGTCAATAAACAAAATGTCTATGTAGGAATCAGGACATACAATATTCTACTGAGTATAGCATCTAAGCGTTGCCTCTATGACTCCACAATGACACATACCAGTTTTACAATTAAACCTACAATTAAATATGTTAAACAGTTCATAATACATGTTTTAATCCAAATATTAAGCACAGACCGGAACCTGCACAATTTTCTTTTGCATTTAAACTAGTAACTGTCCAACAGACCCTCTCTTCTCACAGTGCGGGACGAGAAAGGGAGAATTATTGAATTAAGGAATGAGACAGCTGGACTGGGACAGGCTGAGCTGGACGGAATGGAATACGAAGGGCAGAGGACACAGAAGATCTGTAATGGATACTCTGAAACTAAGAAAGAAAGACAGCTGCTGCTTCTGTGTTGACCATACTTTGTTATCAACTACCAAATCTTTCACACACAGCCCTGTGATCTCTAAAATACATAAGCTTTAATATGATTCTGACTAATAAATTGAACAAAAACTTACACTGTTTGCAGTAAGTTGCATTTAAATGGTTAAAAAAAGAGGATTAGCTGCAGAGACAGACATTCCTTTCTATGAAACACCAGGCCGCCATATGAAGCAACATGGACTCCACTATCAGACCCCTGAATTCTCTCTCCTCTCGCCTACCAGTATCATTCACACCAACTCCTTTACATTGCCAAAGTTCATCCCAAAGCAGAGCCTTCACAGAGGGCAGACCCTGAATTCCACAAATATATCTGCATCCACGTTGGAAAATAACTACAGCTTAGTAAGTTAGCTCAGTAAAGTTGGTAAGCCTCAAGTCAGTCCATTGATCACAGTCCTTGTCTGCCCAAAAGACGAGAGAGGAAAAGAACAAAACCTAAAAGGGGAGCAAGAAACACAGAAAAAAAAGAGTGGTAGGAGGAGAGAGAGGTTTGACTCAGCAAATACTGAAGGTCAACGTCATCAGAGAAGCGCTTCGTCTGCAGAAGGGTATTTATTTCTTCAGTGTGGTTATTTACCTTAGAGTGTTGCTCAGCGTGCTCCTCCTGGAGGTCTAGGGGAAACAGAAAAGCAGAGTACTCATTCCAGGGTCTCCTTTCGCTTTCTTCTAATTCGGTCTAAAATAAAAATAAAAACAGAACCAATAAAGATAATCAATAAAGTTTTGTTTCTAAATAACACAAAATCTGCATATCCATTAACTTCTTGAGGGAACACAAGAGGTTTGTTGGTTCTATGAAAATGAGTCGCTCAATTGGTTCAAACCGACAGGAAACCAAAAGCGCAAAGATTGCAAAGATCATGATAATTTTTATTCTGAAACTGAGGGCGAGAGAAAGCAAATGATCTGGCTTCCTGCACAGGCTACGAGTCATAACAGAGCGCTAACACGAAAGTGGTTTGAAAAGACTTTGAAAGACATTCCTGAAATAAATAAAATGCTAAAATCATTGGCAAATCTTCAGATCAATCAAATGTAAGCTATAGCCTTATCCATTCATCTGCATTTTTAAAAAGCACGAGCCTCACTGTGAAAAATGAGTCTGCAAGTAAAAGACACTATAATAAGCTGCTGCACCTCTTTGATAGGAAACTTGGCAACAAATACAGTTAAAACAACGGAAAGGATAGAAAATCCCCTTAAAGACTAAGTGAAAGGTAAGCACAGTAAAAGACATAGATTCTTGCCAGTCAGATATGCCATCAAGGTGGGAATTCAGGTCAAGATGTCTGCAGATGAAAGTAAAGATTTTAGACAATACTTTTTTTCATCCTTTTAAACAGAGTTTTTACTGATGCAAGGATTTTTAAGTTGAGCTTTAAAGCTTGTCTTCATGGTTTTTTCTTCCAGCTGATGTTGCATTGATTGCAACAAGGTCATCAAATGTTTTTTTTGGAGGACACAAAGCTTAAAGGCATTAAAACAAAATTTTGTGTAATTTTGTTTGTCATTATTTGTTTGTCATTATAAACCTTTTAAAAAGTTGTTGTTTTTTATGAATGAAAAGAAGCTACTGAGTCTTTTACAATAATATTCAAATTATAAAAGGAGCGTTTTTATCTGTACTAGATTTCAAAATACCTTAGAATCAATAATTCTTGCATAAAAGCCCTTTTTAATTTGTAGATATGGAACAAGAAGTGCATTAATAATCCACTGAGTTTCTGTGAGCTACCAGAGCTCTACTGTTTGTAAACGTCTTCCATCCTTTCAGTCGGCCGGTGAGGTAATCAGTCAGCTTCTTACTGCCTGATAAGTGATATGATATTGATTCTTGCTCTCCAGTTACTGTAGTATGGGTCATATCTGCCACGTTGCCTCACTGCCAAGCTGTGTTTGGCTAATATGCAACTGCTCAATGAAAAAAACACAATGAAATAGAATCATTGCCTAAAGCACACTGTGGATTGTTCTCAAGTTGTAATTATTCATATTTCCTTACCATTTCTGTTTTTCCTTTACTGTTAATTGTGCTGTAGTCTTTTTCTCCATAAAGTACAGTGCATGCTACGACAGATTAAAGGAAAAAACAGTACCACCATTAGGTGATTGTCTTCTCCAGATTTAATTCAAACATGTTGCGTCGCTGTTATTTTAAAAACATGATCAAGCAGGAGAATTGGAGTTCGGGGTTAATCTTTCACACAGAGGGAGGCACTGGTGGGGTCAAATTTTTCCAGAGGAACTCGTGGTCAAATTAGAAACATAACATATGTACGACCCTGTTTAAATTTGACTGATATGAGCAATGTCGACATTAACCGTTATGTCAAACACAAATATGGTGGCAAACATGCACAGAAACTGACCCAGGCCTGTCTTTTAAGTGTTTTTAATATTCATAAAAACCCTCAGCAAGGCCATAAAAATGGCCTGGGAGGATACAGCCTTTCATGTCACACTTGGTGTTCATAAACACACGTATAGTCCCACAGACAGACACACCCACTAGCCAACACAGTCATCTTCTAATCAGAGGATGGGAACTCACTCTGCATGATGGGACGGATGCAACTTTACGGGAGAAGATTAGATTGAGATTATAATCTATTATATCTCCTGTATACAGATTACACAGCATGTGTCCTCATGGCTCGGAAGACCTGTTACGCCAAGACAATGAGACAAAGATTCAGAGCTGCCACACTGGTTACTGGAACTGAAGAGGTCATTTCATTTAGGTTGAATTTCCGGCTGGTTTGTAAATAAGACAGATTCCTACCTGCAGCCAGGAGTAATGACTCCAGAGCGTTTCACTGTACGGGGGAGACACAACTCTGATAAGGAACAAAAACACAAAAACATATACTAAAAAGGTCTCGCTTAATCTGTACCAGTGAGACAATAGGAGACTGATACAAGCTTTCAGATCAGTCCAAAACAAACTCGTTACCAGGGGGTTCAGTTTTACTTTCAAACTCGTTGATCTCTACACCATTAATTTTTCTAATTCTTTGTTAATTAACTGTTATTACATAAGTGGTGACCAAAAAAGTGTTTACGACTCCCACCTTAAGGTGAAGGAGCTTATTTTTAACTGTACGTGTCTGTTCACACCATCATAGATGTAGAGCAAAGGAGTTTTTGGTAAAAAGAACATGCTCGCTTGTGTAGTATATAAATACGATGCATAACATATACAAATAACATCTCATATTACAAAGCCCACTATATTCTTCTATTGTTGCAATTTTATTTATGAAGCATACACACACAGCAGCTACGCCATGCACCACGCTGATTCTCAATTTCTCTCGAACAATCAGGGAAATATACTTCTATAACAGCACATATGTTTAAAGGTCTGTTTCATCATAATTGTCATGTCATTTCTTTTACAACAAGTGAAAAGTTGAAAACATAATTCTTACGGTTGAATTTGATCATTACAAACGTAGCTTCCCCACCTTTACTGTGTCTTTAACTGAACCCTCCTGTTCAATCTTTGCTATTTACATGCATGTTTGTTGCCGCTGTCATTTTCCAAAATAATAGTAAAAAAAAAAAAGGGAAAGCTGCTTTGTTGCAGTAAAGCGTCCTGTGTGATTGTGTGATGGTTGGCCCACTTTCTTGTTTGCATTCCTTGTGTAAGCCCACATACTTAAAAACATAATTTGCTGCTTCGATTTCTGGCTTTTATTCTGCCGGGATTTGGCGGCAGACAACATCAGAGGCATGAAAAGCCGAGTGAAGCAGTGACAAACTGCAGCCTTTCCTCTGATCCTCTGAGAGAAGGAGGAAAAGAGAGAGACAGAGAGAGAGAAAGTTGGCGTCCTTACAGTCAACAAGGTTTAATCACTGACCTTTCCACTTGCAACAAGAGACAAATGGCCATGATTAATGAGCAGCATTCATCTTTTAGGTTACAAAAGGAACAATGTGAACTGTGTTTGCCTGTGCTGCTCTGATGGATCTACCTGCTGTAGGGTTGATCTCATGCCCCGTTAGCGTTCTCCCTCACCTCTGTCAGTTCAGATATTTCTCACTAGAGGGCAGCCTGTATGAATCTGTCCACAGTCCTCTTATTTATCTGCTACTCTGACCCTATTGAAATTATCTGGTCAGAAAATGTAATTTAATTGAGATATCAAATGCTTGGCGTTTATAATCCAACTACTCATCCAGGATTATGTTTCTGGAACAATGCAAACATTTTGGGAAAAACACAATGAATGATGTACTGCGTTACTATTAAAGAGCGTACATAAATGAATAAATCTGAGCTCAAAAGAGTACCTATAAATATTATCCCTCACTTTTACTTTATTACACCTAACTAATTTCAAATACATAAAGAATTTTATGTTTAAAAACCTACATTAATGCGGTTTATCCAGTTGAAAATCTTAAAAAGTACTTTGAGCCAGTCCTTTAAGTGTAAAAACGTGACAGTATTCACTTTAATGTCATACTGATATTGGACAAAAACATGGGCAATATCTTTACATGGATCTGTCTCTTGATCCATATAGATCAAGAAGTTTTATTTTACAGAAATTACAAAGAACAAAGCAAGTTTTAAGTCAAAACCTCACAACATTTATGACATCATGGAGCTAATTATATTAACATCAAACCTAATGGTGTAAAATAAATAGTTTAATGGTAAAAATAACTTATAAAAGCCTACAGATGTACAATAAATTTCCCTTTAAACATAAAGAACTGATAAGCCCACTATAGAGATTTTTACTGTTAAGGTATCCGCTTCACTCCACTATCAGGCCTGGCCTTGACAAACCCAAAGCATCAAAATTATTTACCTTTTATCCCAAAAAGAAAAGAAAAAAAATCAATTGTCTGAAACATAGACTGATTTAACGGTCTCAGTATGCATTGTACACAAAAAAAAAAAAACTGGTAAGAGGTGGTACTGTATACAGGAAGAGTTGTGCACCAAAACAATGGCCTTTTTTAGGGTCATTTTTTAATTTTTTAATTTTTAAATGTCTTTACGCTGTAAACTGTGGAGAAGTCAGAAGAAGGGGAACTGACTGCTGTAAAGATTGAAAATCTTGACCTCTTGGATGAGTCCCTCTTTCTAGGACCTTAGCTTGACTCAGTCCCAACCCCACAAACATGACACATTGCACGCACATCCCCAAAGTATAGTACTTTACAAAAAATCTTCCAATTTAGTTCACATTAAAATAAAAGAAATTTGAATAGTTTGCTATCTCTTCAGTAGTGTTAAACATATTTTTTTAACAAATAGATCCAATAAAAACAAATCTAGCGATAAATCAAAACAGAAATTGACACATAGACCAGGCATACAGATTTAAAGAAAAACATGTTAAGAAAGAATAGGCAAGATCAAGGCAGATTATAACCAAAGTTAAATTAAGCTGCGTCCTTTCTTACACTATTCAAAATTTTTTGTTTTTGACATCTAAAGAACTAATAAAAAACTTGTTATTCTCAATCTCTAGTCTTATTACAATGAACCAAAAACAAAACAACCTTAATACCATGAAGCCCTAGCCAGCACCATGAGTTCATGTCCTCAGAGCTGGCCTTAGGGACCTCGGCTTCATTGCTGTTTAAGTTGGAAACATTGATTATGCTTTTGTGATTTATGTACACCACCATAAGGATGGATGGTGCATGTCCAAATAACAGCTGTTCAAACATCAGAATACAGTGTCTAATTGAAAAAGATTGTTCACATGGCTGGATAGAGAGGAACAGCTGAAGCATTAGTAGACAAACTTGCACTTCAGTTTTGTAGTTTTTCCTATAGTTTTAGTTTATTGCATAACATATGTTGGAGATGGAGTAAACTGATCTGAGACATACATGTTAGCTTTAAACATTTTGTCAGATTATAACTGAAAACATTATTGTGTTTCTTACTAAATGCATGTGATAGACCCAAAGAAAGTAGTTAGGAATCCTGCAGTTTAAGAGAAATGATATGTGGTAAAAAATCTCAACAGTGTTCCTTTCCCTTTACTCTGATAAACCTGAATAAAATGTGATGCAACCAAGTGCCTTTAGAATTCATCTAGTTGATTATCCGGATTCTCCTTTATGTGAAATCCTCATCAAGAAACACAGCAGAGTGGTTAGAGATAAAGTGGTAAAGAATCGTACAACGCTATTGATTTGAAACTGAAAGAAACATCTCAATAGTGTGTTCAGTGTGATGGGGATGCTTAATAGAGTAACAATAGCTTTCATTCTAGCAAAATTAGATTGTTCTTTTTCATCTTGTATAAACTAGGCAACATAACATGCATTCCTACGATAAGTTTAGTATACTGAAGTTTGTCACTGTGAGGTAAAAAATGTTTGAGGAGCGGGAATATTTTTGTAAGACACTTAAAATCAATATATGTTATTCTTATACATTCCAAAAGTGAACAGTAGCTGCTAAGTTTGTTAACATAAATAAAAAATGTATTGGAGGTTTTCTTTAAGACATGACATGATGAAAGTAGCAGAAATGAAGTAAACATATTCATGCAACCAGTCTTCAAAGAAGCATCTTTAACATTATTTACTTCCATATTTTCTAACAACCCATGAAGGGAAACTAATGAAAAGTCGACCACACAGATGTAGAAGAGTGAGGATAATTAAGAAATAGGAAACAAAGGCAGCATATTTTCACTGTCGGAGCCTAAAGCTTTGTCCCGTCTTTTGTCTCGCTCAGGCTACCTTTGCTTTTGTAACAATTTGTCAGGAAGACGTGGATCATCTCTATTCATTTACCGCTACATGTCTCCCCTCTCATTATTTTCAACCTCCTTGTTTTTTTTAGCCTTTCATCATCATTTCAAACACATTTCTTCACATAAAGAGCTTTGTCTTTAGCAGAATAAAGAAATACAGCATTATAATTGTTGCTGCAGTGCACGCAGGAGGACAGCTGCACCAGAAATATTCCTCAAACTTTCATAAACCAAAAGGCTGCTGATGTATAGCCAAACATCCACAACTGAAAGGCTATAATTTTATCTAAAAAACACATTTTAAAATCAAAGCCAAATGTAAAATATAAATAACTTCTGCACAAAATCTATGTCGTCTCTATATTGTCTATGTGCAATTGATTGCACATGTGCACAAACCTAATGTTTTAGGGCTATGGCATGTGACAGTGTATAATATTAGAGCAGGGTGCGCTGATAGAGAAATGACCGAAACAAGCTGGGTCCGGAGATGCCTCCCTGTCAGAAATCATTCAGGAACTGGAAGGAGGGATTTTCATGGTAACTAAGTATTTTACAAAGTAATCAGCTGTGAAATAACTGTTCATGTCCTTAAAAACGTTCAGAAATATTTGATAGAGAAACAGAAAAACAGAAAAATCAGGAAAGAGGAAACAAAAGAATTTTAAAGTGTATTCTTTAGATGACGATCAGAAAACTGTGATATGTGCAACACAGAGAAAACATTCCTGATATATTAATAAAAACATTTGTCAAAGCGCAGTACTTTAGAACAGCTGTGCCCAGCACTCGTCCAGAGATTCAAATCCTGCACTTTTTAGATGCAACACACTGACTCAAACAGCTGAATTCCCTAAACATCAGTCAATCAGCTCTGCAGAAGTCTGGTAAAGATTAATTAATTGGATTAAAGCGTGTTGGATTACATATACAATTAAAAGTTGCTGGACGGGAGCTTTCCAGGACTGTACATCCTCGCTTTACTGTAGATCCACAGCCATATCCACGTGTCTGATTTGCTTCTCATATTGGCAATTACTTAAGACTGTTGCTGTCAGTGTGACTTGGTAGGGTTCAGTAAAAGTGCACAGACCAAATGAAAAAGATTTTATAACTTGTTTGGCCAGTCAGCTAAAAATAGTCTGACCAGCCAATTTTTGGTGGATCTTTACTCAATACACGGAATACTGTGGTAGCCAAACCTGCATCAGATTTGTAGAACTACTTCAAACAATCTTTAACATTAACTAGGAATTAAGTCTTAAAGGGGGGTATGGTGTATTGTGCAGGCATTTAGTGTCTTTTGATAGCAAATGGATTTTACTTCTGAAGAGCAAAACTAACTGACAGCTGTAAGCGCTTTTAACACTAAAGCCACATTCACTGTGATAAATGCACAAATACATATATCGGTATGCAACTTGAGGTTAAGTGCCTTGCCCAGGAGCACACAGACATGTGACAGGAGGAAGCTGGAATTGAGCCTGCAACCAATGGCAAGACAACTACTTTACGCACCGTGCCACATTCACAGGAATCAGTCTCGGTCACAATATCCTAATGTAACACTGCATGATAGGAGATGCTGAACAGCACCATCTTTTGCTTCAGCAGATTTAGACCAGAAAGTCCTAATGGAGATTTCAGATCAGGGATTAAATCGCAACATGAAGTAAAATTTCTGTGTTAAATGTACAAATATTCAAATTTTCTAATAAAAATTCTAGGTATTAACTATCAAAAATAGAGATATTATAATATCTGTAGGTTGTATATAAACACCTCTCATCAGTGGGAAAAAAGGGAAGCTCATCAAGAAAGGTGTGTAATCACCTTTAACCGTACCATGAGAGTGAACAGAAGGAGGATGTCAATTAATATGCAAATGTGAACCCTAAACAAACAAAAGTTGAGAGGACGAGTGGGACGAAGAGACTAATTAGGTCCAAAAAAGAAGGGCTGTAGTTTTATTATGAACTAAACAGGATGAAGGCAGTTCCCCTACTTCACTATCTCTGTTACACACAAAGCCAGATGCTGCTGTGCGATCTGCTTTTTCTAAGTGGCAAAGGTTAGCAAACTCACATTTATGTGACAGCCTGCGTTCATACCCACGGGGTACATTCATAAATATATGTGTGCCTGTGTGTATGTGTGTGAGTGTAAAAGCTAATGCAGACTGACATGGAGACTGACATAGATGCTGAGCTCTGCTGCACTGGGCCAAGCAGTCTAACCCAACATCAGGGATAAACTATAAATAGATATGATCCACCCCCCAACAATCCGCTATCTTCCATTTTTGTCTTCTTTTTCTGACTTTATTACAACATCTGGGAATAAAGTGTGAATTTGTTGTCTGATTCTCTCAGTTCTCGATGTAACTTCCTCGCTTCTAACAATTCCCACCAGAATCCGCCTGCTTCTGTCGCTTGCTTCACAATTTTATTTAGTGGAAAGATAAAGGTCTTAAACTCAGGAATAATAAATAGATTGCAACATTATTCCTGCTTCTCTTCTTTAACATGATAACTCTGGGGTTAGAGAAAGGGGGAGATTGGCTAGTTAAAGAGGGGGAGACGGGGGTGGGGTGAGAGAGCTGGAGTTATGTAAGTCTAAGGCTAATCCCCTTCACAACCCTGCATGGTTAATGAGACAGGATGACACTGGCCTCATTTCATCTGCTCATTCCTGCATCTGCTGCTGCTGCTGCTGCTACCCCTCCAAACTGCTCGGTCTGCACCTTAATCTTTCTGTTTGATCTTTGACAGCAGATGAGCGCTATGGTTTAAATACTGCACACCAGTAATTCTTGGGATGATGGCAATGGTTACAGCAGATGAGTCATTATATAAATCAAAGTTTAATTGCGAAAGAGTTTCTAGACAGGAAAAAAAAGAAACTTAGATCTATTCTTTGTGATACAAGTATTGGTTTTTCTTGTCGTTTTTTAAAAAGCACAGTTGCACAACACGTGCTTAAAAGGAAATTAAATAAACTAAAAAAAACTTTTTTTAAAGCAATGTTTACTTCTCTAATAATCTGGTTCTAAAAAGAACCCACACCGAAGATGACTTTAAATATTTATGTATCCTCTAGAATTAAACGACTGATAATTACATTTTATAACCAGATTTATTTAAAAATATTCAGGTCAGAATTCTGTACTTTTTCAAACTCAAATTAAAAGTGTTTCCATCTTTTTTAAACATTCAGAAACCCATTAAAGTCAATAAATAAAAACATACATTTATGGTAGAAAAGTCTGAAGGGGACAGGCTTTAAATGTAGAGAGATGAATAAACGAATAAGATAACTGTATGGATAGAAGGGTGGTTTTAACGTGAAGTTTAAAATGATTAAATGTGTACGGCTCTTTATCCATTGAGCTTGTTTTCAATGTACTGATTTTTGTTGCTCGTTTGAGTCCAAGACAAACTGGCTGCATCAGACACTTGATGCTCAGATCCGATTATGCTTTTGACACCTAAAGGGTCCCAACTGATCTCCTGTCTGTCTGTATGTATACACAAAACTCCCTCCTGCCGTATAAACAGGCCCAAACATGGCATTTTTTCTTGCTTTACTTTTTCTACTTCTGAGCTCCTACCATGGCTAAATGAACTGTTTATTTAAATGCGTTATTGCTTACCGACATTTTATCCAATGTACTGCTTTCGCACTAACTGCAGGCACACGTGACAAACATAAGCACAACAGTACTGCCCTGTCAAATCAGTTTTTGTTGCAATTCGACCATTTTATTTAGTGTATTTTTATTTATTTATTTTTTACCAAAATGGATATGCTTTACTTTGGAACAACGTATGCAGAGGCAGATGATGCTGAAAAGAAATAGCAATGGGCTACATTATGGCGTTTAATTTCCGCCAAAAGTCCTCTACGAGCGTGGATCACTCTCCAGGCCCGCATTGGAGGTCCCAGGTGCGCACAATACAGTGACCATGCTCGTGTATCAACCTGTGCGCTCGTGGATCTACTCCTGCGGGCTCGTGTCAAGCTTTCGCTGCTGGCTCCACCCCCTCCTCCTCCTTTGCCGGCGTAACACCAAATTCTGCGACCCATCATATTCTGCGACCACAGGGGACGATAGCGTACATTCCTCTGCATGTACGTGTTGAAGACCAGCGAGAACAAGACCATTTATGTAAACTTCGAAAGCACCAAAACATCTGGAGATTGTAAATCTCACAGAATATTATTCCGGTCACTTTGACGGAGAAAATATCATGCATTTGTTTTTATTTGATTCAGAACACAGCTGGACGGACTGTTGCATTGAATGCCTTTATTCTGTCGTTTAAATAGGCCTATATAAACCTACTATTAACCCATCGTTCCATAAATCGGTAAACGATAAATGTTTCCAAGCACTTTGTTGGGCGGGGAGGGGGTTCGAAACGGTTTTTAATATTTCTGCCCCCCAGATCAGCTCTCCATTAAACTATTTACCACTGTTCTGTCTCCTCCTCACTACAATCTGGACTCACTTTATACAATATGTGACCCTCACATAGCCATTTTCACACCGTTCACAGATTATGATGGGTATCATAATCTGTGACCACTCACAATCTGTGACCTCACTGTACAGGTCAAACAATAATGTTAGAGTTCAATACAACTATTTCCCATTGTTGTTTCCCCTCCTCACTACAATGTGGGTGCACTTAAAATCTTATTTGATTCTCATGTTGTCCTTATCACACCGGTCACATGTTATGATGCAGATCATAATCCTGTCAAAATATGTGACCTCTTATTCTTACTTCAAAACAAAGTTCTATAAAAATTGAAAGGTTATGTCAAACGAAGTTGTTTTTAATCTAAAAATAAGGGCAGAGGTTATTTGGTTGCATCCGAATTATGGATTTTGGTGTGAATCATGACAAAAACATTTAACTACAACAAACAGTTATATTTGAAGCAACTTTACTAAACAACTTTTTGCACAAGTGCACGGTACTTACACCAAATCTAAGACAAATAGAAGTACATTAAGTACTTTTACCAATCATGACCAGTGAGCCACTACTACTCAAATAAAAAAATATATATACTTCTTCTGTTGGTTAAAGACTTGTATTCCTAACATTTCATACAAAAGGAATAAAACAACACTGTTTGGTGTGGAAGTTGACACTGCCTACCACAGTTTTACGGCACCTGCCTCACACACAGTGTTGCATCACCTTTGCTCCTGGTAAAAAAAACAAAAAAACATTGTAACGACTTCTCTATCATAAGTGCTAGAAAAAATACTCTAAATACTATTAATCATAGTTCTTGTTGTATTGATATTAACTGTTAAAGAAACAATGATATCAATCAATCAAAGATTTTTTATATTATAACAGTTTTAATAAAGACCAAAATAATTATTTTAAAAAAGCCCCATATGTGCAGCGAAGCCATTCCTGGCACTCAAATCCCCCCTTTCCCAATCAGACAGGACGCTCTACTGAACTTTGACCCACTTCAGTCTACAACAGTCTGGGGCCCGAGCAGGCAGGTGGGGAGTGAGGAGTGGGGGTTAAATTCAGAGACCCCAAACACAGAACTTGATGTTGATCAAGGCATTTATCGGTAAAGCTAATCATTTTGTGAATATCAAAGGTCCCTGCAAAACAAAGACGAAGGACGCCCAAAGCAGTGTAAGTGTTAAAGAAAGAAAAGTCTGGCCTCTTGTGCTGCTTTTAATATTCAGCTAAACAAACACACATCCGGTACACCTCATGCTAAAGGCTTGATTTCACTTTCCTCCATATTCACTGAATGAAAACCCTGTTCTTTTCCTATTGTTCAACAGAAGGACACAATCTTCTACAATCAATTCTAAGCAGGACAACGCCAAGGAGACAAAGCAGACAACACCGTCAAGGCAGAGCTCTGTAAGTTAGAGCCAAGCTGAGCTGACAGCTAAAATCTTCTGAATGTTTTCATAAGCAGAACAAATTGTAGACCAGCTGGACGATGCGGCCGACATGGGAACCAGCTCAGGCCAGAAAGTGATAGAGAGGGGGGTTACTAAGATCTGGGACAGCATCCCAAAAGTTCCTTGAAGATTTCTGGGAATGTGAATTGTCCAACATGTGTGTGGAAAAAAAAATTACAATCTTGGATGATGAAGCGAGAGATCCATAACGGATTAAGACGGATCATATCAAAGCAATAGCAATAGCACAGTTACACTCTTTCTCATTGCCATACCACCCTAGGACCCCCCTTGCGCACAGACATACATGAACCCCACATAGTTTTTTCTTGAGGCAACGCTACTACAGTTTACCCAAGCTTGTCAGCTGACACAGTAAGTGGGTGACAGGGGGAGTTCCATGTTATTTATGCTGCAGGGAGGTCAGGTGGCAGATGCTTCCTCCACATTGGTTTTAATCTGACAACCAAAAACACACGAACTCACCCTCACAATTGAAGCAAGATGCCGGCCGAAAGAGGAGAGGAAACCAAACATAAACAACAGGGTGTTAACCCATCTCAGAGTTTTAAAAAACAGAGGTGGTGCAATGAAGTCACTGTTTTGCAAGTCTCAAATAAGTCTTTAGTGTTTCTCCAAGTTGCATCCTATATTTTTATAAAACTAGATTTATTTCAGATTCTGATGAAACATGAACAGCCGATGTTATAAACTAAAAGAAGTTCTGATGTTTTGATTAAACATTTCAGCATTATCTTAGGGGAGGAGACGGAGAGAAACTCTCTTCCCCAAAATGAGGAACAGAACCTTTTTTGAAACAGACCTCCTCTCACCCTCCAACTCTAATCAACCTGATGATTATTCTTGGATGCGCTGGAAGGGATGAATTTAAGTAGCATGACAAAAGTAGCATACACATTAAAGCCAAAGAGTCAACAACAAATCTTTGAGACCACTTATTTTTAACACGAACTTTGCTAAAGTCAGGAGTCTCATAGAAAAGAACAATTGTTCTTTTTGCATCAAAAGTAGGGAGTTATTCCATTTCCATTATACTGTTGGAGCAGTTTTATTGCAAATTGTACTTTGTCATTTGTTAAGCTTTTTTGTAATTAATAAACCCTAAAAAATACTCTTAGAGGCATATTTTTATTAGCGTTTCTTTTTTTATTCTTTTTTCATTTATCGGTGGTTGTTAAAAAACGGTTCAAAACATCCGGTGTTTACAAGTAAAAAGGTTCAAGTTACATTCAAATCCCAAGTAATTGATTTCAAAATCCGAGAACACATTCTGCAAACATTTTTTGAAGTCATGTTTAAAGTTATAATAATAAAGACTTTAGTCTGAATCAAGTATAGGTCGTGTGTTTTAAGCCCCTAACTCTGTTTTAAAACTCTGATTTGAAGTCTCTGAGGCTGGTTTTATAAATAAAACTCATATGTAAAAATGTCTACATAAAAACGCCTTACGAAACTGCTACAAACCCAGACTAGCAACAGTTAATAAGCTTTTAAATTGAATCAATGACTTGTGTTTTGTTTTTCTTGCTGAGACAAATTGAGTTCCCAATGGAAGGAAAACAACAGCCAACAACTTAATCAATTCTTCCGACTTTTGTGAGGAATGAGGGTTTTGTTTGTCCTTTTTACACTCACTATCTTTTCTCAAAATTAAAAATAGGAAGTGTAGGCCAAACATATGAAGCTGCTACCAATAAAACATGGAATTCCTACAGGTCATCAGCTCCCAAATTGTTCATGAGCCGCCAGGCAACAAGCGTCATTGCTGGACTTTATACTGGTGTCGTCCATCAATTGGGAGCGTATCTGTGTGTGGTGTGCTGTTTCAGCACTTGCCTTTTTGGCTGCCATACATCAACCTTGTGACAGCAGTGAAATGACATCTTGTGACTTATGAGGCCACTTTTTCTGAGCTGCTGTGAAAGAGCCAGAGCAAAAGAGAGAACGGAAAGCTTGATATATCTTTTTCATGTGTAATTTATTGAATGCTCCTCTTAAAACTTACTTGATTGTAGAAGTTACCAAAAACTTTAAATCTGCTATTAAATCTGCAACTGTTGAGCAAACAGAGTCTGATTTGCCTGCTAATGGATGTTTGGACCAACTGGCAAGCTTCAGCACTCCTAGTAAATGTGATCTGTAGCAAAGCTCTGCCTAGTCATGTCTATTAAATTCAGACAAACTTCACTCTGCATCCATTCCTTCTCTTCTGACATATTGTGACTGCTTTCACTCCCATCTCTGGCCAACATTGTAAAGATCAGATTGCAACAGCAATTCAACAGAACTCAAGTTTACCTTATAAACAACAAAGCAATGAGTTTGCAAAGCAAGACTGGTGCAGCTTTAAGCATGGTTTTGTAGTAGGTCATATGCATACCTTGCTAACCTAGTTTCGCTTAGAAATTGCCTTAATCCCTTATTTCATAGATTCAGCTAGGGCTGCAAATAACAATTACTTTCATAATCAATTAATCTTTCTAATATTTTTACGATTAATTAATGAATCTCTTTATATTATTAAGTCATTTGACATTTACTTTCCCATATAAGCTATTAAACACAGATTTTCATTATGAAAAGGACCTCAACAGTGTAAAATATTTGTTTCTTATTTGGCATAAAATACAAAAAAAGAGGTAGAATTCCATACAACCAATAGAGGTCGTAGCATATTAACAAAAATCTCAGCCGTTATTACTTTATTTTATTTATCTTTATTCTGAATGTTCAGCAGGAGGCTGACTTAGTTGGACATTATTTTTACAAATAGATAAACTTCTGTCTCGACCAGCATGTTTAGGACAGAGTTTGTAAGTGGGGGGTGAGCGTCTCGTTCCACATGTATTCGTTTATTTTTGCTTGTATTCAGTTAATTAATATTAAATGAATATCCTAACAGTATCTTTCGCGTTTATTTTCTTTTTAGCTATCCACTTAGAGTCTACTGTTTCAACTCCAACAAAATTTTCGTCCCAAATGTTCACTTAAAGAAGAGTTTCGTACATTTTCGCGCTCTTCTATCTTGTACAATTCAAATGTGTTTATTCCGCCTGAGCCATGTGATGGCAAAACAAGCTAACGATGATTTCTTATTCTACTGCTCCATTGGTAGATCGCAGCAATAGGTAGCTCATTACTGCCACATATTGACCGCAGATATAACAGATAGTGTTAAAAATAGACCGCTTACGGTAAAACGTTATTAAAAAGCAACTAATCGATGACTAAATTGGTCTTCACCTATTTTAGTAATTGATTACCATCAATTAGTTGTTTCAGCTCTAGATTCAGCAAGATATTGCGAATATCTATCCACCAATTCAGAGTCACAGTGGCATAAAACGTATGTTGTGTTGTCATTGTTTGAGTGGTGGGGTAAACACCGGAAAATCTACCAATTCATTAGATCCACAGGGACACAACAATGCAGCCACCAGCTCATATTAAATGGCAATTTCAGAAAGGTCACTCAACCTAAAAGTAGTTTTTGAGTAAAGGTAAAAACTGGAGTAACCAGATATATTCCCACAAAGGCAGCATTGCACTTTGTGATAATTTTATTAATAAGGACTGTAAAAATGTACGTACTAATCTTAAAGGTCCTTTAGGGGTCCAGCAGGGGTTAATAAAACAGGGGTTGCGAGAAACGAATTGGTGGTAGGGAGGTATTATCTATTTTGTGGGGGTCACAAGGTTGCCAATTGGGAGACACAAGTCTCCGGTAATGTTATTTTTGGGGTCACAAGCTGAGAAGTTTGGGAACCCCTGCTCTTGTGAACTTATAGCTGGTGACTGTGGAGACCATTGGGGGATCATAAACTCACTGTTAGAAGTAATGAGTTTCAGAGGATTTATCATTACTGTGCTGCATGTAGCCATCAGTAGAGATGTGAAATGTTGCCATATTTGTATTTTGTTTCACTTGGCAAAGCAGTGAGAAGACAGCTGTTCTGAAGTCTTGATCTCAGCACCATTTGCAAACATTATTTTTGTGTGTTTGGGTGTTGTGATAAATTATAGTCACCAGTACAGGAGTATGGTTTGCAATGGATCTGGCCGTTTCTTTAGTCTGTTATCTCCAAGTTGGTGCACTAACACAGAATATTTAAGATTTACAGTAATCAGATGTATTTCTGCTACAAGTTTTGTTTTTAATGTGCAGGAGATTCCAATTCTGTTCTTAAAAACTCAAACTGTTCCTAATAAACATTTATTTACAGTGAAGTTAAAAAACTATACTTAGAACTCGATGGAGCATGGCATCTGGGATTATCCACCCAAAAATGTAAAAAGGTCTGCTGACTTTCCAGCAGCAAAACATCTAAACCTTATTGTACCAAACACACCAAGAAGACATATTTAAAAAACATTTCAATCTATTTAGAGTGATTTCTTGCCACAAAAGCGTTCTATTTAAACGTGCATATTTTTGGTTTTGCGGTTAGAAACTTCCCTGGCTTTAAATTGCATTAGGACAGGACAGGATAGGACAGATGACCTCCAGTAGATCCTGCAGGTCATCTGAGATCTAAATGAGTAAAGGATTTACAGCTGAGTAACATGGGAAACTGCAGATTAATAAACATGACTATACCTTGAGTCTGTATATCTCTCTTGGCTTTGTCAATTTAAAAAAAAAAGGAAGGAGGATCTGCCTGCAGAGCATTTTACAAATATGCAGTATGCATGCATGCACAGATGCATTTAAGTGCAGCGGCCCTCTAATTTTTGCAACCAGCCGAAAGCTGTGACAACATCACATTCGAGCCATTATTCTTCTACAAAAAAAAATAAATCGAGTTCACTACATCTGGAAAAATAGAGAGAGAGCAAGAAAGCCTGCTGCTCCTTTGGGAATTATTTATGACCCAATCAGAACCTCTGTTTTCTGAAAGCTGTTCCCAATTCAAGTTAAAACCAATCCATACATTTATGGACCCACTGAAAGTACTGAACAGCCATGTTTGACTGTTTCTGTTGATTGTATTTTATTGTTTCTTTCTGTGTTTATTGTGCAACAAAAGTAGCGGTGGACATTGCGTGGCAGGGATGCCTTATAACAACTCAAGTGTTTTCCAAATACGCCATGCATTTCTCAACCTAGAAGGATAATTACTTTCAAGTAATACTATCTTGTTAGGAACCTCTGCTCCTTATGGGGGCCACAGCTTCAGGTTAATATTAAAGTTTAGATGAGCATGAAATGGTTAGAGTCAAACTATAGAAATCAATTTAAAAAAACATTAATAGAATTCATGCAAAGTTCTTGTTAAGACAGAAACACATACTATATGTCTGAAAGACAAACAGGCACCAGTTGCCATTGGCACACACACACACACACACACACACACACACACACACACACACTCCAGCGCAAAGGAAGTGAGTTCAGTCCTGTAAACAAAACTTGGTTAAACTGTAAAACCATGTTTATTTATTTATTTATTTTAGCAGCCTAACATCTGATGGTCGCTCATTTCCGCATCATTTTATCTTATGTAAATATCAACAAACTGCACAAGATAATTTCCTACATTTTTGGTGCAAATAAACCCAGAAAAACTCAATAAGTGAACCATTAACTCAGCCTGATCCACTCACCCCAAGTCCCAAATGTTCTCAACAAGCAGACCGTTTCCTCCAGCGGTGAATGTCTTGAGCGAGCTTCCGTTGGCGTCAAACAACTTTTCTACATAAAGCGACACGCAAAAACAAATAAGCACCCACATCCTTCCTCTCTGCTCAGTACTCGTGTTGTTGCTCCTCGTCACCAGAAACCCATGCAGTCCTCACCCAGCATATCCCAGATGAACGCCTGCTGGTCGGCAGCTCCACTCTCACAGCGACGGTGTTTGGTTTGGACACCGTTAAAGCCCGGTCCACTGGCAGGCGGGCGGCGCTCTCTTAACTCAGAAGCAGAGTAAGGAGGGGCTGAAGGTGCATTGTTTTGTGGGTGTGCTTTTTTTTGTTTTTGATTTTTGTGTTGGTTTTTTTCCAAGTTTTAGACAGTAGATAAAAATATAGTTGCTTGTAGCCTTTCTCTGCAATGAAAACACAACAAGATTTTTGCCGTAGATTTTAGTTTGTAAATTCAGGGGTTATGACCCCAGCACACATGAATGTAAGGTTTTCACTTCTTATGTCTATTTCATGGGATTTGAACAAATGATGTTAGAGGTCTGAAGTCTGCAGAGTGGGATGTATAATATTTAGGTATCCTATATGTAAATTAACAAAGTTTAGTCAGGATTTTGCTGGACTTAATACTAGAATTGCATTCATCCAATCATGCTTGCTTTCATTAGTCTCATACACTTGGTGTTTTTTACTGCCTTACATCAACACCCGAAACAGAATCAGAAATTCAGAATCAGAAAAAAACTTTCTTGCCAAGTATGATTATGGACATACATAAATGCATTTTTGAGTAGTGTACATGAAACAATATAAGGAGAAAGTATTAAGTTAACAAAATATAACTACAAATATGTGCTGAAGTAAAAATAAAAAAGTGAGAAAGAAAGAGTAGTACGACAATGTGGAGGTGAATGCAGCGTTCCATATGATACATGCTTGGAAGAAGCTGAAATGGTAACTAAAACCGTCAGATTATAAAAGCGAGCCAAATTAAAAAACACAGTAAGATGTGTGCTGATGCTCATCATTTAGTTGTTGATAAGAAACAATCAAGCTCTTTTAATGCACTCTGAATTGAATTGTTAGCCATTGTAGCTGAACCCGTTGTAACTACAAACCTGCCGATGTTTGCAGAAGATTTTATGTTCAAGCAGGTAGACTCAAAATAATTCAGATTTAAAGATATAGTCCCGATAATAACAGTTTCCAATTCTGAACATGAAACTTCTACATTTATTTAGTTCTTCAATTAAAGATCCAATTAAAGATTGAACGTGAACACCTTACCAAAACCACAAATAAACCAATGTTCCTGAGAGAAGGCTTAGTATAAAATGGCAAGAAAACCTTGACATCTTATACATAAAATGTAAATTTATCATGACAAGATTTTCTTTATTTACGGTGAAAAACATTTTCTAGACTTCCAAACCTTTAAACAATCTATATTTACCATATATACCACTATATTTGTTTAGATTCTCAGGAAAGGTCACACATTCATCAGAAATATAATGGGCACAAAAACAGAACCCTGAAGGACACCCTGATAGTAAGCTCAGTTGTAAACACCATAGTACAAATGTCTGCATCATTGGAATCTGAACGTAACCATGAACTCTGCAATTCCATCTTTTTTTCCGACCTTCAGTAAGATGCTCAGCCAAAGTTGTCACTGAAATCTCATTGATAAAGGAAATGATTAGGACTGGTCTGTAGCTACCAAGGAGAGAAAGATCCCACTTGAGCGATTTTAGGAGAGGGTCGGTTTTTTAAAATAAACTGTGATTTGACCAGACGCAAAAGTAGAGAAAGCAAGCAAGGATGGAAGGACTGAAAGGCATCCTTAGGTATAGAAAATTATCATTGTTAATATTACCGTTTGTTTCAGCCTCTGCTGATGTAAGTGTTCATTCTTTCTTGCTGATTTTCAGAGTCACATCCAAACTCTGTATGATCTTTATCATGTTATTCTCCACCTTAGTTGTACTCCTCTGCAAAATAGTGAATTACACTTGATTTATATGTTTTTGCATCTACCTAGAAATAACCTTAAAACCCAGTTTTCTTCATACTCGACCTAATTATGCCCACCATCTCCTATCCGTCCAACATGAGCTCTCTTGACATCAGTGACAGGATGTTCAGCATGTTTTACTTACTTATTTCAAAAATCAATCATGGAAAAGCATGTATTTTTTCCCCATCCTATTGAGCTAACTTTAACTGTACACTTGTAATAATGAAATTTTCCCCGGGGTGTTGTTAAATCCCTTTGTTTGAAAGCAAAGTTGTTAAGGTTTCGTATTTTTATGACAATATTTCTTTCCTAAAAAATATTTTAAATAAACAGAAGGAATGCTCGAAAATAGGTAGTAAATTGTTTTCAGCTCAGACAGAAATCTTACTTGAAAAATTATCATTGTCTTTTAAGATTAAACTTTTAAAGTTGGAACCAGTTAGTCAGCCAGCTGCTACTTTGAACCTCTGCTCCAATCTGCTAACGCACTTTTGAAACTCAATATAGGGTTCTCTCTAACCATCACAATACGCAACCACCTGCTGGATTCGTCAGTGAAAGACGATCTGTGGATACGCTTCAATGACTTAATTTGTGAGAAGAAAGTATGGGTCCGATTTTTAGGTCTCCATCTCTGCAACAGCTGCCAAAGTTTGTGTGTTAAAGGTGAACATCACTGAGCTGTTGTTACTTTAGTATTGTTTTCTGCTTTTAATCAAACATGAACACAAATCAGCAGGGCTCACAGTCTTGGTTTAGATTTATACAATATTTTTTCACAATCTCACCAAAATTAAGGATTCATTCATCCAGTTTAAATAATTTAAGATGAATGTTCTGCTGCTGTTTTACTTCTCAAGTAACAAATCAACCCTAAAAAAAAACCTAATATTCAAATAACCTCTTTTATTTGGTTCCCAGGGATTTCTCCTGCTTCTTTTAAGCAGTCTTTTATGATTCTCTGTGCAATTAAAGAACCTATTAAACTGAAAATCTATGCAAGGCAGATAAAGTTCTAAGGAGATTTTAGTCATTACACTTTTAGGGTAATATTAAATCCAGGTAAGAAAATGATATATACATTATGTTTAAATATACTGCAGCCTTCACGGCTTCACCCCATGTTTCTGATGTTTCTGTCGCCTTGGAAGAAGGATGCTCAAAAATCTTTTCATTGCTGAACTCTGGCTGACCCACTCTTTTGAAAGAATACAATTGAGCAATTTATTACCAGCACCAATGAAAACTGGTTTATTTCAACTTCAAGCTTGACTAAGCTGCAATGTTAATAAGATTTCCACCTGAAATGAAACTTGCAAAATGTGCTTCAGCCTCTCTTCATCCCCACTGGGCTCCCAGTTGAGTCAACTTCATGTAACAGGGGGGGAATACAGATATTTAAAAGAATTTTTTTTTCTTAAGTAATATAAATTGCTGAAGATTTGACTTGAACATTTGCTTTGTTTTGGCAAGTAAAACATTACGTTAAATCCTAGCATCCCAAAAACTTCCCTAGTTTATCTTCTTAGACAGTGTGAAAGATAAATGTCTGCTCTCCCCGGTGTATTGTAAAATAACTCTTTTCCCCAAAGCAGCCTGAGTAGTTGTACAAGCATTTATTTCACACAGAAAAAACAGCTTTTGGGCTGTATAGCGTTAGTAGTAAAAACGTTTTGTGTTCAAACCACAGTCAGATTTCTTTATGCACGGAGTTTGCATGTTCTACCCTTGGATGTGTGAGTTCTCCTCCCACAGTTTGCATTATAAGACAGTTTTTGGTATGTTGTGTCAGCGTAGGCCTGCGATGGACCATCAACCTGTTGGGTGTTCACCCTAGCAACTCAGCGCCTTTCACTAAAATTATTTAAATGATTTAGAATTTAAGAAAAGTCTTGTTTGTCAGATTAAAAGTACCTTTTATAAATGAAAATAAGCCAGGTATTAAACATACTTTTAATTAAGTCAACATCTATGTGTCAGGAAATGGAGGATTTTGTCTGGTTGTCCTTCCTTGTTGTCTCACCAGGGATCGCTCTTGGAGGCTGTGGCTGCTGGAGCTGCTGAGGTGGCAGCTCCTTGGTTCCCAGGCGCTGCCCATCTGCCTGATGAGCCCGTGGAGGATGAAGGGAGCGGCTCTGAAGTCATTTAGTGTTTGAGTGTTACCTCCCATGGTACAACCAAGACCCCCTGTGTCTCTCGTTGCTCAGCTTATGATTACCCCTTGTCCTTAGTAACCTTTTCATCTCTGCTTCAAGTACCCAGTTTTCTGGACTCCTTCTTGATTGACAGGTTTCCATGGACTACCATTAGCAAACCTGCAAGAAATAACCAAACGAAGATCAACAACCACATCACTGCATTCGATCCACTTCTTCAAAATCTTCAAATTACCTCAGAGTGTCCGCTCTACCAGTCCCCTCAAATGCTGCAAGGACAGTCTCCTCTTAACCACCAACTTCCTCTGGATCACCATCATTGCACAACACCACAGTCACAATCCAATCCTCCGGATCGGATCATCTATCCTTGGCGGTTTTCCATCTCCCCATCAAGTAAGACCACCTCCACACACAATAACCAATCACCTGAATCTCCAACTCACCTGTCAACTTCCTCCAGAGCTCCGATTCCCCATGTCGCAGATTATTTCCATTCCAGTCCTGAAGATTCCCTCGAGCACATTTACCACAACCACTGTAAGTACAATGTACACAATAAACACCTTACCTGATTTTTAGTCTCCTGAGTTGCTTTCTGTTAGTGGGTCTATCAAGCTACAAATATCTTGACACAATGTATTAAAAATGCTTTTGTATTTGTCTGATACTTTAGCTATAGGTAGAAATTGTTCATTATTAACAGAAATGAAAACGTCGGTTTACGTTCAGCCCTGTCGCTTTTGTCGTTTCGGCACAGCAGCCTCCCACACTCAACAGCTGCATGCACATGGACTAGTTTAGTATATAGGTCTGTCTAGCTAATAAATTATTTAATGCTCTTTAAATATAATTATATCATGGACTTGTAAAGTTTGTTTTTTTGTTTTCAAAGGCTCTATAGCGTCACTTTTTCTTTGGGTCCAGTTAAGAACTTGCAGTAAAAAATAATGTATCTACACAGATTATCTTTTGCTACCGTGCAAACTAATGAGAAAGCAGCTATAAGTGTAGTTAGATGTGGTTTTGATTTCCAGGACACAACTCAAACCTTCAGCTTTATCTCTCAAAACTGCACTGCTTTGGGGCGTTTGCAAACAATCTTACTTTAATATATTTGTATGACAAAGATAAAACTGAAAAAATAAAAAAATAAAAAAATGTAAGGGGTATTATTAGTTTTGAACGTCTCTGTGCTCTGTACAGATCTACATGCACCTTGTGTTGCTCGTCCCTCGCTGCTGCAGCTCCAATAAAACAAGATTCAACAAAGTGACAGTCGAGCCTCAGCAAAAACACAATACTGTAAGCCTTTTCTTTCAATCTGCTTTGCTGTGAAGTTCAGAAGCTCAAATCATATGACTCACACATGCTTTGTCCCCTCAGGGTCTTAATGCAGTGCCAGACAATCTGACCAACAGTCGGCCCTCACCCTGATCAAAAAATATCAAAGGGCTTCTGGATGTACCTGCGAATTGTTCACTAGAAAGTAACACGCTAATTTGTCACATTTTTAGTTTTTCACAGTAATAAAAACTACAGCTCAATTATCCATCCCTTAATGGCCCAGGAATTATTCATGCATCATTTGCCGAGTGGATGAATTTTATTCACACTACTACATACAACAAACTGCTTGAGTTTTCTTGCAAGCGCAGCAATATGAGCACAGTCATTTACATATTTTTATAATCATCAAATCATTAAGGGGCAGTAAAGCATAAATGACTTCATTTGGTCGGATTCCTGCTCAATCCAGTTTAAGCTTGTCCGGTATTAAATTCTTTATCTTTGTGCAGAATCAGCACCGTTACTGCGTAGAGAAAGCAGTGGGGCAGAAAACTCCTAATCTCTGTTTTGATATTTCTATCTGCTTAGAGTCTCTGGTCTCTTTGGTGTCAAGGACAGTCTTGTAAACAGATGTGACGGTTCAGCTACCGTCTAATTGTGAGAACTACGCTGCTTCTACTGCAGTCAGAAACTCTCTCAACCCGCTCATTGAAGATGATTATTTAATTTCACTGTTTCTCGGATGCTCATTAACAGACTGTCTGTGCAACACAAAAAACTCTGCATAGAAAATGTATTTAGTCTTCAGCCAACGCTTTGATCTTTTTATTCGCTGTCCTCTCACGCACTCACAAAAGTTTCAAACGCCGCCCCATACAGTATGCTCATCAAACTCCCGCTGAACTGACACTGCAACTGAACTCTGACCTAAAAACCTTGTATGCAGTGAACGTTATATACTAACATGTCTGATACATGTAAACCAAACCACAGGTTTACATACACTATTTAGAAAGATGCAGAACAGCTTATTCTCACTCTTTGAAATTAAATCACACTAAGCTTTTATAAGCATTCACGTGTATCTTTTCAATGTCGTCAATGCTTAGAAAATTAGAGATTTTTTTCTCTTTCTGAATTCAGATGTTTACTTTCTTGGGTCAGACTATATGCTAATGATCACTGTCTACTTGGAAGACCTGGTTGATGTTTTAATATTTGCAACTAATACCATCGATAGTGCATTTTATAAAATGAACCATTTCTCTGCAGCAAAAAAACAATACATTTTTTTAGTCATTATAGTCAAACACTTCAATTTTTGATTTTATCAAATCTGAGCGCAAGCATCCACAAATCAAACCCCTGGTCCCTGAGGCTGGACATTCCCAAAGTGTTTTTCATGCATTTATGTGTAATTTTAACAGATAGTTGTGGGAACCAAAAACAAACCAGGCTACCTGTGGGCTTGAAATATGTTTCCTTATCTTGATGTCACATAATGAAGCATGTCTTCAAGATGAGCCACTGTTTTTTTTTTTCTCAAATGTTTTAAAGTTCCTATCAGTAGCTTCTAAAACCATGGCATCAACATCATCATCTAGGTTTATGTTTTCGTTCAAAGTAAGTTGTATTGTACGTGAACTTCTGAATTTAAAGAAGATAACAAACCAATGTTAATGTCCCTCATTTCTCAAGGAAATCACTTTCAAAATCCAAACTTACCTCATAAAAAAACCTAAAAACTTACTGTGAGACAATGAGAAAATGTATAAATGAGACACATGACGTAATTTCATCAACACAATTTAATCGATAATTAAACTGTGTTTATGAATCTTGGGGACTTTTCCACATGTAAATTGTTGAATAGCAGTCTGGGCTTTTTTCTCTTTCTTGCATAGTGGAAACTTGGCTACAATTCCACAAACATGTAAGTTCATATTATTATTACTATATTAAAATATTATTAATGTAATGTTAGAATATTATAATAGCAGTTATGGTAACTGTTACGTTAGGGTGCTTAGGGTTGGTCTCTTAGCCTTTATCTAGAACCTACCTTAAATATTGATATTTCTTATTCTGAGCTTCTCAGAAAGCCACTCAAATCTGCTTTTCCTGTTCCATGTTCAGTGTAATGACACAGTGATATTAAGCTAGCACACATCAAGTGTCCCTCCTTTGAAAAGGCTGAATGGCTGAAGGTAACAGTGGTAGTTTTAGACAAGGCTCATCACCCAGGGTGTCAGTCTGGCAGCTGTCTATGGGTTGAGAAAGGCTTTAAAGTAAGTTTTAGTTAAAAAACATTCTTCTGCTATTCATATTTTAAAGATGAAATAGGAAGAATCAAGAATAAAGTTTCTCAAGAATAATGTGGACTGTCACAGTAAAGACAACATCCTGGATCACGTGTCCTTGTTTTCCACACAACACATATGCAACTCAGGAAAACAACGAGTATCATTTGTTCTAACTAGTGAATATTTAAGCGAATATTTAAGCTACCACTCTTTGAAAATTCTTCATGTGATGTTCACGCTCTCTTTTAAGGCAGATGATTAAAGCTAATTCTTGTACCTGACTCTCCTCAGCCTTAACCCCCAGATTCAGGATCCTTCCACTTTTTTACTGCAACAGCTCACTTTCCTCACTGCCAAAAGCAATCCTCCCTGGATTATTATAACAGCCACTTCAAAGGGGGGAGCACTTTTAATCCTGCATTATTGATATGGGGGGGAAAAAATAGCGAGTAAATGTCATTATAACTGGAGAGGGACTGCCATTAACCTATTTGGACATGCAGAAGGAGCGCAGAGCAAATGTGCTTTTAGTGGTTTAATTTATTGAGGTGGTGTAGAAAGTGAACTGCAAATTGAGCTGAAGTAATCTTTCACTCTGTAATATACAGGAGACAAAATGCAGCTTTACAATTATGTGCTTAGCCAAGCTTCAGTGCATTAAAGACCAAATCAATATTTGTTTCGTTGCACATCCGTAGCATAGTGTCTAACAATGGCGTCCAACTCCAGAGCCTCATTCCTTGTCTCCTAAAAAACAACAAAATAACCAGTGCTTTCTGTGCGCCCTCATAGTTGCTTGCAATGCAGCATCATATGGAGTTTACAGAGTAGGACTGGAGCGGCTGCAGCCCTAAGGCTTTGTTTGTTCACAGACCACACACATGGCAGGCAAGTTAAGAATAAACATCCTAACCTTTTCTTAAGGAGTGTTCATAAATGTCATCCACGTCGAAATGTGAACATTTACTCTTGCTTAATTACATTAAAAAACACACTTCTAATGAATATGACAAGTGCGTCTAATCAGAGATTCTGTTTGTTCCTCATTGTAGTGAAATAATCCTGCTCTGACAGAGAGCATGCATGCGTTTGTCTCCATGTTATTAACAGAGCGCGGGTAAATTATGCAGCATGTGACCTACGCAGAGCTCAGTGCAGATGGTTATTCTAGTCAGGCGGAGCCTGCAGGCAAGTCCCTGTCATACTGCGTTGTATATCTAGCTCCAGAAAATGCCCCATCCCTCCAGGTTAATGACAAAAGTGCTACACGGTTTGAGAAGTGATGAATGAGAATGGTGGAGAGGGAGGGAGTGAAATTATGTAACGTTCATGCGAGCAGTTGTGATTTTACACCCTTCAAAGATTCTGTGCTCATTACCGTCAGCACTGTGAGAAAAGACCCAAAATAAATTGAGCCCATTGGACTGACCTTTGCAATGGCATTTGGTAATGAAAATTGCATGTTTTAGATCTTTCTTTATGATTCCTTTTCTCCTTCTTGAAGGAACTTGAATGCTTTGGAGCACAAAAGGTAAAGCAACTGTGTACTGTATTTATAGTAGTACATAGATTGTATCAGGTTCGTTTTAATTCATTGTTTCACAACAGCATTGTCCCATTTTGTCCTATTTTGTCTGACAGTGAAAGAAAAAAAAAAAAACAAGTTCACACAGATCCATCATTGTGTGTAAAACATAGAGGTCTGAATGTAAAACACCAGCTCTGGAAATGTTTGGGTTGGACCAGTAGGGCAGACTCCAGAACCTCCACAGATGTGTGATTCACAACGAGACCTCCATGTGACTCCCCAGCTAACACGACAGAGATGGTATTGCTGGATCCTTGAACTTTGGACAACACAGCATGAGTTACTTTGTCATGCTAACAGGATGAGAACATGTCTTCACATATGCTTGTGTGTGGAACAAAAAGGAGCAGAGCAAAAACTATTTTAGTTGACAACTGGTTGATGTAAACTTTTAATGTAATTATGTATGTTAGTTATATTTTAGGCCTCAGAGCAGAATATG
Source organism: Orestias chungarensis (assembly GCA_032876305.1). Taxonomy (NCBI): domain Eukaryota; kingdom Metazoa; phylum Chordata; class Actinopteri; order Cyprinodontiformes; family Cyprinodontidae; genus Orestias; species Orestias chungarensis. Next base: position 1,678,148 of record JAVLVB010000824.1, read on the forward strand.
CAGATATTTAGCCAAAGTGATTTAAAAGAAAGCTAAACTAAATTATTTTCATCATACTTCAGATTGCTTTTATGTGTGGAGACGATAAACCCATAACAAAAAATGTAATAAGAGCTTCAGTACATAATGCTGATATTTTATTGTAGCATTTCATCGATCGAGACCTGATCACCCCAAATTATGAAAATTCTCATTCAGGTAATGTTTAACTGCTATTGGACAAATAAAAGAAGACATTCAAACGTTACATTGTTTGTTGATGTTTGCGTTACTAAAAATAAATGTTTCAATATTTTTAAATTGTTTTTAATGTTTTACATTTTAACAGTTTTAAACTATTCTTTTCATAACCAAATGCAATTTAATGGGTCTACAAAACCCATCACCTCTCGAATCTAGAGCAGTGGTGATGAGTTTGTTAAAGGGATGAGTAGAGTCCTGTTGGTGTATAACAGTTGTTGAAAAATGGCATTGACCGCTTGACTGACGGGCATTTTATCAGGAATTGGCCCAGCCCCTTAGTTTTAGTTGAAGGAATACTTGCTTCAGCTAACCCAGACCTTCTGGACAATGTCATAGTCATACAGTTCCTGTTTCAACATGTGTTCAGACCAGTCCACAAAATACAGCCTGTTTAAACATGAATGAGCGTCTTTATTTTCGGAGAACTTGACTAAAGTCTGGAACTAATCTGAGCAGAACACCCTGATGCTTTTCAGAGGGTCGTTTCTTTGTCCAACATAAGCAGAGGATACTGAAAAAAAAGAGTTTATAGCAGCAGTTGTCCAACATCAGACACTGATGTTGGACATTGCTGCTACAAGGTTTTTTTCAGTTTCCTCTGCATCTATTTTAGTTTTCTGTCTCTTCAAACGACAACAGGAGCCAATGCTTGAATGCTGCAAGTCAATGACTCGATGCAATCTGCTGGGTTTCCTTAAATTAGAAACTTTTTTAAACTGATTTGTTTATGATGTATCTATGATTTTAATAGATTTTCTTGCCTTGAAATGACATCTGTTGTAAATTGGAGCTATATAAATATACTGATTTTTGATTCTTCTTGTCCTATCTCACATGTGAACCTCTGAGCGAATGGTCAGATAAGCCCTCTAAGATTAACCTCCCCAGAGAAATTGGAGCCATTATGGCTCGAGAGGGGACCTTTACAACCTCAGACAGAAACAGGAGGACCCAAAACTTCAGCTGACCCCGTGTTGCACAGATTGAGATAATTTTATTGAAATAGATTCAAGATTCATTTATTGTCATTCGCTTCATATGAGGGTATATGAGTACAAACAAAATTACAGATAGATTTCAAAAGTCAGGTGGATTTGAGTGTTATTCAAAAGGCTTGGGTCAAAACAAAGTAACAGGGTCAATTGTCCAGACAATCAAAATCAAGAGAATTGTGAGATATGGAAATCTGTGGAAGCAGAAAATCACAATCGATAAAGCATGTCAATGAACGAAGAACGCTGGAAGTTTACTGGAAAGGTTTCAAATAATCTGGCACAGGTATCTGGTTGTGGGATGGTTATAAAGGCAGACAAACGGGTGGAAGGCACAATCAATAATGAAGCAGAGTGGGAGCAGCACAGGTAGGATCAAGGAGTAATCAGAAAATGGAGCAGAGATAAATGTTAACAAAAACCACTTACCAGGCCAGAATCATGAAAGGGATTGGTTGGCATCATTAAGTTAAAAATGGAATGCCACACAAGTTTATATGTGTCTGAAGGAAAGTGAGCAAATGGCCCAAGGCCCTCTGTGTCAATGTTAAAAAGATTGGTTTTCTATATTTCAAGGTTCAAAAACATAACTACACAGGCATGCATTAAAAAAGTTGTCATTTTCTTTGCCTTATAGTTCAACCTATCATTTTTAGCTGGATTCTATTGAGTATGTTCTATCATTTTGTCTTGTTTCTTTGTTTGGATGCCTGCCACCGAAGGAGGAAAAAAGAAGATCCATGGACCATGGACCATAATCTATTATTTGTGTTAAAATTGGCGTGTGTTAAAAATGTTCCCCAAGTCGAAGTAGTACAGAAACCTTTTTTTCCCAGGTTTACTGGTAAACAAAAATACCAATAAACAAAAAAATCTGAACTGGTTATTTGGTAAGTTTTCTAAATGTTTGTTTGTTTTTATTCAGCACTGTTAATAACCTTTTTAAATCATCAATGACAGAATGGATTTAAACATGTTTAAACTATCCACAAATATTAATTATAGCAATATATTGTCATCCGTTTTAGTAAAAAAAAACAATTTTACTATTTAAACAATATCAGCAATCTTCTTATCTGCTTTGTGTAGCGATGTTTTGCAATTTTATCTTCAGATTAAAAGTTTACTTTTTAAAACATTTTGTGTAGGTAACGATATGGCCAGGGTTTAGATATGTTTCAAGGCTCACTCTTGGTTCTAGGTTAGAGTTTACTGGACTAAAAAGTCTTAGCGGTGAACAGAAGTTCCAAGAAACAAATAAGATGAGAAAAACTTTAGAAAACACATGCTGAAGATCTAAGCCAAGACGACGAACTGGGAAATGTTCCTTATCTAAGGAGCAAAGATGTGAAGAGATATAGCAAAGCTGCACAGAGGATATGGATAAGGGTATACTGCACTAATGTGGGTAGACAGAAGCAGACAAGGGAGCATAAACTCTTCTGCTCCTCTTTCTGACCCTCTTATGCTTGCTGAAACAACTATTGCTCTTTGAGCTTCTTTTTCTGTCCACAGTAAGTTTTAAGCAGGTAAAAAAACAAGAAGCTTCTCCCAACAGGTTTGAATATTTTTGAGAATCTGGCTAAGCTGCAGTTGATTTTTTCCACCCACGGTAAATGAGGGGCACCTCTAATTCACAGCACAAAGGCATAACCCTGAATGTTACTACGCCAAGGATGTGAGAATAATTTAAATAAATGTGTGTGCAAATGTGCAAAGAGTGTGAGAGATTTGTTTGCAGTCATTAATCGAAAAAAAAGTCATATCAATTTGTGGCGAAACAACAGTTAAAAGTAATTTAAATTAAACATCTAACTGCAACGTGGGAAATCAGTATATTTTAAACAGATTTTTAAGAATCAGAATTAACTTTACTGACCATGACTGAGAGCACAAAATGAAATTTGACTCCCTTGGTTTTCACATGCTGTTGGTGTAGACATTAAGACATTAGTAAACATGGCAGGATATTTGAACAGTCTATTATGTAGAAAAGGGAAGTTTCTTTAAATTGGTTGGTTTCCTTGCATTGCTTTTTCTTTTACCAATAGTCTGCACAGTTCCTTCAGGGTTTAAACCTTTTAAATGTGTGTAATGTAACTCTGTCAAGGTTCAACACACATTTTCCTTGTTAGGTCTTTGTATCCCAAACTGACCTCCTCAAAGGAAATTCCAAGAACAACCAACAAAATTGAAGCTTTTCAAGCTCAAGTGTTAATCAAGTTCTACACTACACTTCATTGATTGGGAACCTGCAGAGAAAGAAATGCGTGACCCAAATCAGCGCAGTAACTGAAATTTAAATCTTGTCAAAAATATAAGCTGACACAAGGTGGTGGAGAGAAGAGACAAAGATTGAGCTATTGAGCAGAGATGGTGAGAAAAATGTTTGCAAAACTCACAGAATGGAATATTGAATACTGAACCAACTATCAAGCAACACTCAACAAATCAGTTCAGTATGAGCAGCTTTTTGTTTTGTTTTTGTAAATTGGGCTGCCTGTTTCTAGTGCTGAATCTGTTTTTAAAAAAATGGCTGTCTATGGGTCATTGGTGCATTTCCTTAAATTCATGGCTCATTAAAGGGGATGGGCTGCCTCTACTGTGGCTACATCCACCTCAAACGAGCAGCTGGCCAGGAAAAATTGGCCAAAACTTACATAAAAATTGGTTCTTGAATGAAGAAAGTATGCAGATTTTTGACTTTAGTATTAAAATATGTCTTCATGCATGTTTTTAAACAGTCCATTTTTACTGTGAAGATTGAGAGAAACCTTGACATCTTAGTGAATATCATAGTGAATACTAAAACACGAACATGCCTTTAATGCTCAGTGAACATTTTATCTTTATCTCTACCTTACTTAACCTTCAATGTTTTTAGGTTTAAAACCGTAGACAAGATTTGAAGCTATCAGAAGGACGGAATGGGAGTAAGTCTGGCTGAAAATCAACACAGTCCTGAGCTGCTATATTGTTCATTCTGGAAACAGTCTACCCCTCTCTTTAAGGGCAAACATTAAACATTTAACCACATAGTCACATTGCAGAGATTGGACTCTATGAGATCTCACATTCTTTTTTTAACAGTTTTGTAAGTTTGCTCATTTGCATTGCAAATGTAGCCCTCCCAAAGCTCCCAGTGATTTAAAGTTGCTGGATTCTTACTTCCCTGTGAGAATTAATAAATCTCTTGCGTAGTCGGATGCTTCTTCCCATTAGTCGGCCCAATAACTGCATCATCATGATTCAACCAGGTATTGATAATGATGGGAAAGGTGAGGTGGGGGGAATGATGGACTCAGTAGCTGCAATGCAGATCTCACAGGAGGATGTAAGACAGCTCTCCCTGTAGTGAAGATATCAAGTCTGCAACTGTTCCCTGTGTAGAGAAAGCCTTGAACGGTTTCCTCTAAGAATCAGTCAGTGGAGCTGTCATACCCGCACAGATCCCTTCCACAACTCTAGATATGAGTTTCTATATTTGCGTCTCAGTGCATGCTTTGCTGTCTAAGAGTTTGTGTCAAACTGGCTCAAAAATCTATGATGCCTCTAAGGTATTGTAATAATCCAGGACTGGAGCTGGATTCTAAAAATTAAATGAAGAGATTAACAGGACACCTTTACACACTCATGCACGCATCCAAGCACATGTTCATATTTCTACCCATACTACAGAACTGTATTGATGTTCTTAAATTTTTCATTCAATTTTATAGCATAACCCTAACCCTTAGCCTACAACTGTTCCAAAACAGCACGTCTTTACATCAGGCCTAAGTTTGAGAGTGAGTACATATTATTGCTGGAAAAATGGACTTTACAAGGCGAGAAATGCTAAAACACACATTGTTCTAATTATAATAAAGCCTGGCTATCAGTGTTTTATCTTAGTACTACTGTATTTTTTTTTTTTACAGTCCAAACAAATGTATGTAAGCTTTGAGAAGGATTTCAAGACATAACCAAGTTCACGCTTGGTTATGTCTTGGCACTGTGATGGACTGGTTCTGAAATTCTTTCTTAACCAACAACAACTGAGACTGCCTTATGGTGTGTTCAGAGTGACGTGTAGTGATAATTATTTCCCAAACACAAAACTGAAAATTCAAATAAAATCTTCCAAAAGCTTTCTTTAAAATTATCCCAAATTGTTTGTTGGCTGCTTTTTGTCATAAAAAAAAAAGCCTGTAAATATCATCATCATAGATTATGGCAGTTAAATAATCTGACAGTGAAATGGTGCATCGACAACACTGTCAAAATGTGTTTTCCAATAAATGGCCTGAATAAACCACGGAAAGACACACGCACACACACACTGCATCTCAACTGTTCAATCCATTCTAAACAAGAGTGACACAAAATACAGTCAAGTGTTTTTGCTGCTGGAGCCTGAAATTGCTTTTCCTTCCTGCTGCTGATTACACTTCAAACCAAATGAAACAAGAGCTGTGGCACCACATTTTATTCAGTGTAGTTATACCTTAATTGAGGTATACTATATATATATATATATATATATATATATATATATATATATATATATATATATATATATATATATATATATATATATATATATATATATATATATATATATATATATATATATATATATATATATATATGGATGGATGGATGGATGGATGGATGGATGGATGGATGGATGGATGGATGGATGGATGGATGGATGGATGGATGGATGGATGGATGGATGGATGGATAGATAGATAGATAGATAGATAGATAGATAGATAGATAGATAGATAGATAGATAGATAGATAGATAGATAGATAGATAGATAGATAGATAGATAGATAGATA
>JAVLVB010000824.1:1686077-1711846 GCA_032876305.1 Orestias chungarensis
GTGTGTGTGTGTGTGTGTGTGTGTGTGTGTGTGTGTGTGTGTGTGTGTGTGTGTGTGTGTGGACTAAATGAGATGACTAACAGGCCAGGTGACGTGCCACTAGGACACAGTCACAGAGGCGTGTCAGCACCTAAAGCCATCTTTGTATAAGTTGAACTGCGGGTTTCCTTTGATAATTTGAAAAGCCAGTCATTGTTTTTTTTTTTATCAGCAGGCAAAGGTATCAGGTTCTTCATATAAAGGTCTTCATCTACCGGGGTCTGAGGTTGGCTGGCATCTGTCAAAGGAAACAGTGACAGACAGTCTGGGCGGTATGGAGGAAGCTGATAAGGAGTTGATTGTTGACTGTGTGACAGCAAAGTCGCGTGGCGTCTAACCGGTCCGGGAGGAGGCCGATAAACAACAGTATCTGTTTCGAGGAAAGAAAAGTGCACCATGACACTCTTTTCTTTGTCACTTCAACAGACAAGCTGTTCTAAAGTGGCGACATCGGCAGCATCCCTTATTATCCATTTGATTATGTTATCTGTATACTGTAGTGACTACTAGTTAATAATGTAACAGACTATGAGTGCTGCCAGTGTTTTTTCTTTTTCTTTCTTTTTTTTAATAAATAGCCTCATCTTTGTTTTTTCTCTTGTTTTTGGATGTGGGTGTTCAGTGGAAGATGAACAGTGAAGGTTGTGTCTCACTTGCCCCCAGCAGCATTAACTGTACTGGGCTTCACTGAGGATACAAATCCTCCTCACTCGCATTGGCTGTCAAACTATAACAAACACTACCTTTGTCTGTGTGAAATAACAGGGACAGCAGAGTCAGTCTGTGTTTGCATTGGAAGGGTTCATGAAAATGTGGAAGAAGAACCTTTTAAAAGGGTAGTTATGAATGTTTACTATCTTACATGCCTTCATTTAGTGTGAATCTAGATAATTTTCTAATACTTCTGTCACACTTTTTAAGATCAGCAGGTCCTTTTAGAGATATAGGAAGACAAAATCTGACATGAATGGTATAGTAGAGGATTTATTAACAATACATGCCAGTGTAGCATACATAGTTTGATCACCAAGTAATCACATATAACTTTTGGTTGAAAGGTTCAGTTGAAAGGTTAACATGTAACCCAGTGTTCAACTTCCTGATCTTCCACATTTGAGTACGGTTATTCTGCAGTCACAATCACATTTTCCAAATCGCAGACTTAGTCATGATTGGCTTACTGTTGGAATTTGACTGTGGCTGGCCAAAGCTTTTTAAGGTTTTTCATACAATAGCACTGAAATAATATCTGTGATTAAGTGTGGTTTGACCTTTGTCCAGCCTAATGACAATAAAACAAATTGTTTTGTTGAGACATACTGATGTTTGCAGATGACCCAGTTCTGTGTTGCCCATACTTACTGGCCTGCAGAAGCTCTTGAATATTTGCTCATGTTATGGTGTTGAGGAAAACACAATGATTTAAAAAGCAACTTAAAAAAGCAAAAGAAGATCAGAAGCTTTTATTTGTTTTACCTTTGTTGAAAATTTTACTTGGTGAGGGATGTGGTCATACCGATTACCTACCTCACTAGTGTGACCGAACTTTACGAACAGACAAATGTGCTCGTCCTTAACTTTCATTGTTGCTCAAATATATTCATGTTAATTGTTTTTGAATGTTTGTTGTATTTATTTTGAAATTTTTTTACTTAACTTTGTATACAAGTCTGGCTCAGCTATAAAAAGAATAGCATGCACAGTTGGACTTGGGAAAAAAAATTTTTTTAGATATCGCAGAAGTCCAAGGGAGATGTTTGTTGATTGTAGCTTTATTTGGGGGGATTTATTTCTGTGTTTAAGTTTAGAATTATGAACCAGTGCAATTGTTTTATGTAAGCACTCTGGTCTGTCCTTAGATTAGCTCTGTCAGGTTTACATCTAAAATTTGGAGCCAGTTTCTGCCTGTGTGTTAATGATTTGTAACGTAAGCTTTTTACTATTGTATTGTGTTAGTTATCTTGTTTTTTCTTCTCGTTCTTTCACTTTTACTATATAACAGGCTTTCATGTCTATAATAAAGCTTGAATGAATGAACAAAGGAAGTAAATACTTTGGAGTATTTTTTTTTTCAGCTTCTGGAAACAAAGAGAGATATCAACTGCACAAAATACATCGCTAAATATTTTTGCCAGTACTTAAAATACGAACTAGTTGTTTTAGAGGCTTTTTTTTTTTTTTTTAGGCTTTCTGTGTGGTGAAAAAAGGGAAGGATCAACCACTGTGATATGATTCTTACACCTCTGTAAACTTTTTGCTCTAAAGGTTACTTTGACATATGATTGATGTCTGCCAGCTAAAATCTATTTTTTACTCATGCCTGTCACTGGAAATGCTTTCACCGATCTTTCTGAGGAAATGATGTTTATCAAGCTTTCACCGTTTGGTCGCTTGAGGAAGAACAACACTTCTAATGAAATCATTGTCTGTGAAATGCAAACTGTTTCCAGAAGCAGAATCAATGTTTCTAGCTCATGTTAAGTTACCCGACAGGTTATTGCTTTAAGAAAGATTGTGTCACACAGAAAACAGATGAATGAAGAATTCTATCTGCAGCATATTAATGAGCATGGATTTTATAATTATTTTATTCAAATGTTTATCATCCATCTTTGATTGTCATTAATTTTTGTTTTTCTCTCATTTGTTTTTTCATGTGGTACAAAGTCTGGCTTTGTACCACATGAAAATGAGAAGTTTCTGAATTATTGGGTTGTTCTGTCATATTTATCATTTTATTATGCAGTGAATACGTCAGCTTCTAAATTATAGGTACATTTTACTACCAGATTAGATTTTTTAACTAGATAGATGTGGATAAAAATAACTTGATTGTTCATCTTCTGTGGTACTTTACTGAGTGAGTTTAATTCCCCTGGGACTTTTCAATTACTGCAACTGTTTTGCATGTGTATTAATATACTGTTTTTCTGCATCGGGTTCGTAATGTAGATTCCATTAGATATGAGGAGACGCAGACATGACCAATCCAACGAAATAGAACCACATTTTATATCACGACACAAATAGACCAAGCACTGAAGTGGGAATTTTAAAAAAATCATTTGTTTATCATTAGTTTAATTAGATGAATTGATATGAAAATTGATCTGATTTAAAAAATATTTCATGTAGTCTGTCTGAGTGTTTCTGGGCTTGATCATATTTCTAAAGTTTTCTTATTTGTCACCCTTTCTCTTCTGCTGGGAAAAAAATGACCACCTACGGTACCTACCTTTTTTTCTCCACAATGGCGATGGTCTTTGATCATGTGTAACTATTTCCTCCTTTGGTAATTTAAATAAAGATGAATGACTTCTCATTTAAATGCGGGGTAAACTCTTCCACCTCAACAAGACAGTTTTTGTTCAGTGAAGCTATTTTATGAGCAGTTGTACATTTCCATCTAAGTATTAAAAGATCCACACCAAAGTTTAATTGCCGTTTAGCATGTAAAAAATCGCTCTGCGAATTTCCTCCATAGTAAATAATACAATTTCATGTTTACAGTGCATGTAATTTTCCTATGTAATTTAACTAATTAGCATTTAAAATTTGAAAGAGTACCAACAAACTATGTTCCTTTAATAGTTTTTAGAAAGATTAAATTTTCTTTGCAAGTTTTCATATTCATATTCTGGTGTGGCGTTTGGTTAGCTGTGACACCTTCCTGAAAGACGGCATTGAGGGAAATCATCCTGCCAACATTTGAAATCTGTCCTTAAATGTTTTATTTTTCTTTACAGCGAGATAGTTAACCTACATCAGGCTTTCTCTTTCTTTTTTGTGCACTCTGTCTTCTCTAAACCGTCAGTCAGTCACTTCCTTTGAAATGGGAGTTTTTCCTCTCCACTGTCGCTACATGCATGATGATTGCCTTCTGATGCGGCATGCTAGTCTAGGAGGAGTGAATGCAGCAAGTCAATGATTTAGTGCATTCTGCTTGGTCTCCTAAGATAGGAAACATTTTTAAACAATTTTGAAAAATATTCTGAACTTTAAGCATTGATTGTAATGTGTTGGGAATTGGCACTGCATAAATGAACTGAATTGAATTGAATAAAATTTTTCTGGCTTTTCACATATTCTTTTTTATTTCCCTTCAGACTCAGGAAGCTGCATTAAATCTCTGCTGGAATAGTTTCTCTTGTGAAATTAGACATATTCTAAAACACATAGCTCGTGAGAGCAGATGCTTTTAATTTAGATTGTAAATGTTAAGTTACATTAAGTAAAATAAGCTTCTTGCTTCTTCCGAATACATTTTTGACAAACCAACACAGTAAAATGTAAATAACTGACCAACCATAAGAGTTAATCACATGCTGAAGCCCTGGTAGGGAGTTGGCTCTCGTTGACATGGCCTTGTGTGCATGACATGTCCTTCCTATTTCTGGGTGTTTTGTCATTCTGCTGGGTGAACAAAACACCTGAGGTATTACCGTAAATCTGGGTGTTAAATTCGATCTAAAGACAACAAGGAAAGGTTATATAAATGATGGATAAGTCTGGGGCTTTTGCCCATTTGCTGTGACATTTCTGAAAGGCAGGTTACAAAGGATTTTAATTGATAGTAAAAACAGAAGCTTCTTCAGGAAAGCTGCATAAAGCTGATGTAAAAATTGCTCCCAATGCTGTCAGAGGATCATCTGTGTGTGAGTTTAATTAACAACGCCACTGTGCTGGAGCTTTACCAGTGTTGGGACATGAGGCGCCTGGCAAACTTTTCCTCACCATGCTGTGCAACGCTGGGAATTGGATTTGATCATATTTACAGGCTGAAATAGTTTGCAATGCCTAAAAAACACAAATAACAGAGCTGGACTCTACATTAAGACATACAATGGAAAAGGCTTCTTTCATTTTGTTATTTCTGCCAGACAAAGACTTGATGTGCACACGGGTACAAAAATAAAGCAAGGGGGGGAGATTTAGGAATAAATGCTTATTTAAACTTGTTGTGCATGAAATGTGAAGAAAAGCATTGGCCCATTATTCTTTGAGTTTAGTTCAGACTAACAATGTATTCTGTGGGCTAACTCGGCGTAACATGCCAACAGATTAAAAGTCTCAAATCTCAATAACTCCCCAATACAATACAGGTAATTTAGTGAGAAATTCATAAAATGCTGTTTGTTGCTCTTCTATTGGTAGATTAGAAGTATTTGTGCACGCTTTCAGCTAAATTTCTTCTATCTATCACATTTTGTGCAACACTGAAAGTAGGAAGTAATTAATAATGCTTTAACAACTCTAACCAAACATAAAATGTACAAAACTAGAAAATAATTGTGCTTTTTATTCTTAACACCACATTTCACAAAGCACATTTATACCTGAAACTTCTCAGTTTCTTTATGTTAGCATCCTTGTCCTTCCACAGCCAACAGTGCTTGGAGAAAATTCATGCAGTGAGATAGGGTGAGAGAAAGGTCATTAGATTTTGCATTCGGCCTAATGAGTATGCATTTAACAGAGGCAAGGACACGTTCTGCAAACAGAGATCAGCAGTCTGGACAAATAATGTGCTGCAGGCAAACATTTTCACAAGGTAAAACTTAAAGTCTTGTATCCCTTACAGAGCCTCTGAAACCTTGATCCTGTTGTGGTTTTGAAGATTGTTGTACTGCTCAGTAAAAAAAAACAAAAAAAAAAACATCTTTGCAACCAGTGTTGTCACATGACAGAGGTTGGGAGATAGCCTTCCATCATCACATCTGCAAATGACAAAAACAGAAATACATTGTCTGGTTTCAGTTAAGTATTCAAATTATGCAGCAGTCAGCATCAGACCTGTCTACCATCTCACTGAAGCGTTCAGAGCAAACACTGACAAATAAAACAAAGTCACATCAAAATGTTCTCCTTGTGTTTTGTGCTGTGGAATAAGGTTGCTGAGCCTCTCAATATTTGAGCATCTCTCCTGTTATGACCTTGATCAATGCTCAAGTACTTTACAAAACATGACAGCATCCCAAGTTTATTTATTGTGATTCAGTAGAGAAAAGTGCCAAAAGAGAAATGACAGTATATATATATATATATATATATATATATATATATATATATATATATATATATATATATATATATAGTACTTCCTGAATTTCTGGAGATACTTGATGGGGTTATTTCTGATAGCTATTTTTCAAAATTGGGAATACAGATTAGGACAGATTAAGTGGAAGATAATCAATGTATGGTAATCCGAAAATCACCAAAATTACTATTCTTTATTACGGTTAGAAAAAGTCTTGAGTGTGCTGAGTGCACTTATCTTGCTGCCCCAATAACCAAAGTAAGATACTATTTACATTCTACCTGTTGTTTAGGTGTAGCTTTGTGGGTGTTTTATAAATGCTACTGTAACTATAATCGGAATCATGCATTTTGATCATATTTCGTATGATTTCCTAAAGTGCAATGTCACTCCAGGAAATTTACTTCATGGAAAATCCCATGGCAAGGTTGCAAGAGGTACAAGGATTGTGATCTCCTTACAGTGATTAAAACCAAGGTACTTAAAATAACAATCTTGTGGACTAAAAAGGCTAAACAACCTGATAAAGAAGGCTGGTTCTGTTCTGGGGACGACATCAGTCTCTTCAGTCAGGGGTTTCTTCTGCTTATTTGTAAAACAAACCAATACAAGAGATCTTTCCTGCCCACAGCCATCACCATCTATAATAACGCTTAATTGAATGAGTTACTCCAACAACATTTAATATCCCTTTGGGATACTTAAAGTATTTTTTATTTGATTGATTTTTATCAGTAAATAATAATAATAAAATAAATAAATAAATAAACCACACACAAAATCAACCTTCTTTGGTGGCTGTCTTTGTTACAGGATCTAAAGCCTAAGGCTTCAAGTAGCCCTGTGGGGCTACTTGAGCATGAAGTGCAAGAGAGCAGATAATAAGTAGAGATTTTTAAAGAGTACCCATCAAAAAGGAGTTCTCCAACCCTGTAAACCATTATGAGAGGCAAGGAAAGAAAATAAATATGGAGGGTACTTTACCACCTATGTTATCCATAGCTTAATAAGGAAGGAACATAAGAAGGAGCCAATAAAATCTTTGTCTGCAGCCCGCATATTTGTAATGGAGGCATGTGTACTTGTTTGTAAATTTCGATTTTAGAATAATAAAAACTCCAGACTGTAAACCCGAGGGGACGAGAAAGTAATTTGAAACTTAAGAGCGGAGCAAAGCAGAAATATCTTGGGAGACCTTGTGCTCTCTGGTAAGCCTCGCTTGTCGTAAGACGAATGCCTAATTATTGCTGCGCTCTGACAGAAGAAGACACAGCCCAGGCTGAGCGAGACCGAAAACAAAACCGGGGACACTGAATGAGATAATGACCGTATCTGTGTCACGACGTACGACGTATTAATCTTTCCGCTGACCACAAGATATGAAGTACTTTATCCGAGTCATAGCTGGAAGTACATTCAAGCTGCTTCAACAAATGAAATGGTAATGTTTAAGATATTTTATTAGTTAGAGCGTCAGGCTGTTATTTTATGCACACACAAGGTGTTAATTTGAATCAGACATCTGTTTAAATAAAAGACAAACCTTTATACAACTGCCACATTAACAAGCTGTTAGCATGCAAGTTAATATGCAGCGGAGGAACATTTTTCCCTCAGTGTTTGCTGTGATGGCTGCCTCTTAATTTCTCAGCCCATATTTTTAAGTGTTTGTCTGGCAGGGCGCTCCATGTAGATGTGGAGGTGAGAAAAAAAACCTGGAATGTTGTACTAGGAGGGAAAAAAGCCCTCTAGCTCATACTTTACATCAGTGTCCATTAAGTTTCCATCAACAATAAAAAAAATGGTACATAAAGTGCATCAAAATCAGAATAATATTGTCACTTGTCCAAAACATTTTCATCAGAACTTCATTTTACTGAGCTTTGCTAAGCGCAACAGCCTCTAAGCTTCAGTAGGGTTCAGCATGGAGAAAACATTTTATAATAATAGGGCCACAATATGAGTGTAGGTTTAAACATAAACCTTTTATCATAAACCAAGGACTTCACATGTTACACTAAGAACAACATATGACTCTTCTAGCAAATACATTTCAGCCAAATTGCATTCAAACCCCTGGCAGATTTAGTTTTATGATATTTTTTTTCAACCAGGAAATGTGTTATTAATATCAAATGAAAACAGGAACCAGTTTAAAAAAATCTTTTAGTAAAATATTACATTTTCAAACGTTTTCTAAAATTGCAATGCATTAAAGCAAAATCTCTCTTATAATTGCTAAATAAGCTTTTTGCTTTGTTTCCACTGGTAATTTGATGCTGCCCTTGCCATCAACCTAATTTTAAGCCTCCTCCACAGATTGTTGATCAGATTCAAGCCAGACTTTTGGCTGGGCGTCTCAAAAATGTTAATATAACTTCTAGTAAAAAAAAAACTAGGTAAAAGGAAAAGATTCTGTAGATACTACAGAAGCAGTGAGTATAACTGCAACTACAAATTCAGTCCAATAAGCTTCACTCTTAAGAGGTTTATTCTCTTCATCAATTTGTAATAACTATTCCCTCTGGGCTCAATCACATGCATGATTGAGCCCAGAGGGATTGAGTTTAGTAAAACACCTTCCTGTTCTTCCTGGTCAACAGCGCTGCATGCAAAAAAAAAAAAAAGAGGACGTCCACAGCCAACTAAAACTACAATATGGGGGGATTCTGACGTGAGATTCTGTGAAGGAAAGAAACGTTGTGTATAAACCAGGTAAACGATGGCTCTTATTAAACTAAGACTGATTAAAAAACTAGACTAGGATTCATTAATGCTGAGTTTTCAACTAAAGTGGATCAGGTTGCACTTTTATTTATTTATTTAATATTTGTATTATAACACCATGATAACGGGAAGCTTGAGGCTATAGTACTGTGAGTCACACCAGCTCATGCCTACCAGAAATTAGAAATTTCACCTTTCACACATAAATAAATTATGTAAACATTAATTTATATTAACCAAAACACAGAAGCAAAAATAAAATCATGGTTAATTTTATCCATAATAATATTAAGTCTTGAATATTTTGAACCATTTATTACTTATAGTGTTTTACTGAAAGGTACAATGTTTCATTGTGCTTGTTGCCCTTGATGTTGCTGTTCTCAGTGTTGCTCAGCTGCCTCTTCAGCAAGTCTCCGGCACCAACAAGCAGACATAACATTGGCTGCTGGAGAAATTCCCCCTATTGTGCCATCCGTGCAGCCGGCTGCAAGCTAAGCTTACGAAGGCCACAGTGCAGTAAGGCATATTTCACCAGGCTCAAGGTGAAGTCCGTCAACAACATAAAAAGACTTGGTCAAGTCGCAGCTGAAAGCTATCAAAGGTCCAAACAACACAGACAGTCTTATTTTAGAACACTCACTATCATTTCCATTCAAATCAATATTCATATTTTTGTAATGTGATGCCTTAAAAATGCATATCCACATCTGTGCATTAGCTCGTGTCAAAACAAACTTAGCGAGCTGGCAAGTTTATATTTTTATTCTGTTATGGATTCATGTTTGGTTAGACTGTGTGTTCATAGATCCTTAATATTTCAGCCCTGATCCTCAGAGCAGACTGCAGTCGTAACAATATGCCTCTCCAGGCGGTGTTGAGGTGAGGTAGATTGCACTTTGTTCCTTGTTCACGCTCTGACCATCACTGGGAAGTTTAATTTTCATTTGTAGTGTGCTGAGAAGAGGCGGCCATTCCGAAGACAGCTCAGTAGTTCAAAAGGGTAACATTTTCAAAATGATCCAAAGTAAATGATGGAAATGAAACTCTTTTATTGTTTTAGGCAATAACAACGAGGATAAAAGCACAACTCCAACAGGGGAGCGGCATGTCTCTACACCGAGCTCTCATCCGGCCTCGGCAACAGCTGAGTGTGGCTCCTTTTCTCTAAGATCCTGCTGAGCTCCTCGGTGAAGGAGTGGGAACGCGGTGAAGTGTTTTCTGAGTCACTCTGCCTCAGCAACACGTAGCTGTTCCCGTTCATCCTCCTCAGAACGCTGGGCAGCGTGGCTGACAGCCCGTTTGGGAAGTCACACTCTGGGGATGTGTGCTGCGATGTAGGAGGGAGAGGAGGCGCGGGGGGAGGAGGTTCGTCATTTGCTGAAGTCTGACCCCCGCCAGGGACGATCTGGAGAAAGCCTTCATCCTGGACGTCTCCGTTGTGAAGCCTGGAAACCCCGTTACAAATACCGTTGCAGTGACTTGAGACGGTCTTCAGCTCCATGTGGGAGGAGTTCCTGTGCCGTTTTCTGCACCTGCTGCTCCTCTTGGTGCTCGGGTAAGCTGCAGCTGCGGCTCGCAGAGAGTATTTTCCTCTCTGGCCTGTCCGCAAGCAGAAGCCCACATAGGCAAGCACAGAGATGAGGACCACGCAAAGCCCACCGAGGATGGTGATGAGGGACAGGTACATGGCCTCCATGTTCTTGGGGGACAACAGGTGGAGCTGATGGGCCTCGTTGGGAGGGGGCGAGGGAGGCAGAGGACCTGGCACAGTGGATATACTGTGTGTTTTCTCTGTGCGCGGTAGAGAAGTCCGATCCAAGCCGATGGTTATATTGTAGGTTACTATGGCGACCTTGACATCGTTCTCAACGGCATGACACGTGTAGAGACCGCTCTGGTGCTGTCGGGCCTTGATGATCAGCAGGCCGTCTGTCCCTGTTCTGAAGCCGGAGTTGAGGTCGTAGCCCTGAATCTCGCTGCCGTTTAGCGTCCAAAGCGGCGTCGCCAGGTTGGAGCTGAGCTCGCACTGCAGCAGCAAGTCGTCGCCGTCCTGAACGGAGCGGCTCTGCTGGAGCACCTCTGAAAAAAACCACACAAAAAAAAATCATTTGTTAGACAGGGCCCTGCAAAACCAATCAGCAACCAAAACCATTTCTACATTTATCTACACATCTAAATAGTGTGGTGTGCATTTGTATTCAGCACCCTTGAATCAACACTTCAGCCCATCACGACCATCTAGAGATCAAAATGTGTGCCTCTTCTTCTCTGAAAAATAAATCAAGCTCAATCAGATTGAAAGTAAATTGTAGCATTTGTGTCACAGATTCTCTGTTTCCAGTCTCAATCTGGTGCGGCGGCCACTGAGTTCTTTATCTGTACATTTATGCATTTAGCAGATGCTTCTATCCAAAGCGACTTACAAAAGGGGGATGAATATTGAACTACAACACAGTTTACAAATTAAACCTTACCTGCAGTATCCTGGAAGACCATTTAACATTACCTTCAACATTCAATCTTAGCTCTGATAACGCATGTAGCGTGGGACCAGTGATGAGAAGACCTTGGATTGCTTTAAAAGCTACACTGTGTCGGGATCCTAGGGATCCGCCCTGAGTTCCTCAAAGCTCTGGATGTCGTGGAGCTGTGTTGGCTGACACGTCTTGAGAAAATTGCGTGCACATCAGGGATGTCGTGCAGGTGAGCTAGTCGAAGGGACTGGGGAGAGGGTAGTCTGTGCTGGATCTGTTGTTTCTCAATGCGACCCCGGATAAGTGGAAGATAACAGATGGATGGTTGGAATATTAATTAATTCATGGATTAACAGTGGTCTAACTTTACTATTAACGGCATAACAAGTTTATCCAGGAGCTGTCTTATACGTTCCTTAGATTTCATGATCTTGTAGCAAACCTCAGAGGCCTTCATAAAAAGCACAGCAGGAGTGCCTAAAACAGGGGTTAAATCAAACAAAGGACTGGGATAGCTAATATAATGTCAGTCTTTGGTTGTGCTGGGTTTTATTTAGGGGTAGAAAATTAGCAGGGGTTTACTGTTCCTCAAGTCACAGTACATTTCTGTGTTGGTCTGTCACATAAAACCAATATAAAATACATAATGTTTGTGATTGTAATGTAAAAATTAATAAAAGTTTAACAGGACTGATTATTAGTAAAAAAGAAAGGAGGCTACCGTTACAAAATGGAGTCAGCTAACCCCTCGACTCCTATACTAATTGTTTTCCTCCAACCATATTCATCAAAGAGCATCCAAACCTACCAAGACATGATTTCCACTTAGAAACATGTGATATCAGACCACCCCCTACAGAGACACAATGAGGAGTAAGAAGATGCTACATTTCATCAGAGTGAGAATTGATAAATGGAGAGAAGGCATTCACCTGCCCTGAATACCAAACAGATCTCTCTCCGTAGACAGCAAAGATGTGATTAAAAACGGTAGGAGCAGATTTTACCAACGCTGTGCATATAATCAACTTTCAAAGAGTCCGTCACACTGCGCGTTGACAACTTCTCTATTTTTAATTCTGTCTATGAGTAAAAAATTAGAAAAGCAAACTTTCTTCTATAAGCTTAAGAAAAGAGTTCTGCGTACCATATTCTGTGTTCTCACACCCCACTCTGCCATGCTGGATGTCTTGGATTAAAGTGGATCTGGAAAAAAATAAAAAATAAAATAAAGCAATTCAAAGAATTAAAGGCAGCAAAGACTCTTATTTCTTACGGCTTGATCTATCTATAGGACCCTGCAAAGGTATTCTCATCCTCTGTTTACATTTTGAAATCTTATTCTACATTTTTATGTTAGAAGCAAACACAAACTAGTACTTATGCAGTTATTAAAGAGGAAAGCCATGGATATCAGAACCACCCTTTGCTGGCAAACAGCTAATATTATTTTGGGGTATGCTATCAGATTTGCACATTTGAAGAGTGTAGTCAATAGTTTAGTTCAGTAAATTCGGATGGACAAAAATCTTGTCAAACTTTATGAACTAGAGTAAGTTTGGTTGGATCATTCTAATTAAACTATTTAATTATTGTGATTTTATGCTAATCTTGCCTTTTTGCAGCTTCCAATAAGTTTTTTTAATTCTCACAAACTAAACTTTGACAAGTTTCTTAATTCCAGAAAAAAAAGCTAATTACATGTGTGCACTGCTGTGTTCACTCTGACATCCATCTTTCTCGTTCTGTTCCCCACTTCTAAATTACTTTGTCCTTGGCTATCACACCAAATGCATAGATAATGTCCAAAGGATGTGAATACTTTTGCAAGGCAATGCATAACTCCCTCATGTCCGGACTCAGTTTGTTTCCGCTGACAAAGCTTTCATGTCCACACCCATTGGTACACTCTAAATGTGCAGCTGCCAGTCAAGTTTTAAGGGTCAAGTTTCTGCCTGCATTCTGATTATGCAACTGTTCTGGGAGCTGACATTGTCACAGGGCGCAGCAATACATCAGGGTGGAGATCAGACCAACAGAGGGTCACCTTCAGTCACCTGATCCAGCTGCACCCTCACAGTTTTCAACCCTCACCTGTTGGAGTGGCTCATTATATCCACACACTCGGCTCCGCTCCACGCACAGTGAGGGTCCCGGGCAAAGATGCAGTCATAGCAGGAGGTGTATCCCCCGCAGTTAGCGAGTGGCAGCTGAACAACACCTGATGGGGAGCTAACATACACGCTCCTCTGGAGGAAAACATGCAGGTTTGAGTCCAATATGAAAATAATTAATTTTTTACTTGTGTGCTTAGGATGGTCTGGCTTGACTACCTTGCTGGAAGAAAGTAGCATGTTGGTAACAGGTTGCGGTTCCTCAAACAGCTGCAACTCTTCAATAATGTGAAGCTGACCTTTGATGTCGACAGCTTTGTGCAGCCAGCCTTCATCTGGATGACAACAATCAGGGAAATTAGTATTTAAATGTAATTTAAGATGTTTAGGGAAATAATGAGTCAGTTCATATTCTAGTAGTGAGGTAATTGAGGCGATTTGGAAAACTCATGTATGGGCATCTATTATCTTTGAACTTTATGAGATATAAACCCTTAATATTCGTCTCTGAAATGCTAGACTGAGTTTTGATTTAAGCGTTAAATCTAAATCAAAACCATTGTCAACAGATCTTTCAATCTTTCTTTAACAGTGTTTACCTTAAAACTATTTTCAACATCATTCTCACTTTTACATAGAATATTTTTTTTATATATTTTATAAAATATTTTAACTTATTATTATGAAGAACAAAAGTAAAGACATGATGATTGAGCCATACTACACATATAATGAATGATGCGTAACATCACTCACAAAAAATATAGTATGGAAACAATACTTAGAAAATCCTCAGGCTAATGTTTTTATTTGCAGCGGTAACCGTCCATCCAACCGCAAACACACCACAATTTCTAAAATGATCTGCTTCAACATCAGAGCCGAAACTATGCCATGTTTAAATCCTCCTAACAGTCCCCCACTGAAAAACAACAAAAGTTTTCTATATCTCCATTTACACATTTTACTGTAACTTTCATACACACCTGTGCCCATATATAAAACATGGTACTTTTGTTCATCAAGTCCCTGGACCACATTTGCTGCCATATGTGTGTAGTCGGTTGTCCTCCTAAACAAGAGGGGACGCCTGTCTGCAGGGTTGACCTGCTGGGACATTAGAGGATGCCGTCTGATGAAGTCCAGGACATCATCAGGTAGGGACTTGGAGACGTTTATGCCCTTCTTCCTCAAATCGTTAGTAATACACTGCAGAGAGGCCAAAAAGAGCCATGGGTAAGGATGAGGACAAAATAACAAAGTGCCTGGACAGAATGAGAGCGGCTTTCCTTTTGCTTTGTGCTGTTGAATTTACGTAAGCCAACTCGTCTAAGAGGCTTTCAGGCTCTCTTTCGAAAATCTTGGACAATTAATTTTTTTCCGTTTAAAGGAAAAGATTAATTAAGTCTGAAAAAAAGCTGAAATTTACACTCAATAAAAAATGCCTCCCACCACATTGTAGACTGCTGCCTCCTCTCCACTTTAATTGCCATAAAATGGTTTTCGGTCTCATCCTAAAAGCAAATTTTATTCCTTCTCTAATTTCCTGTTAATGTTTAGTGCAATGTTTCACTGTATTTACCTTCACCTTAAAATAAATCCATCTGTTGTCCAGTTATTCCTGTTTTATGTAGTTTTAAGATTAACTTATATACTTTATAAAACTAAATTGCCCTCAGTGCATGAGTAAAGGTTTGTGCATGGGCGCTTACAGTTCCAGGCCTCGGATCAGGGATTTTTCCAACGTATTCCTTCCAGCTGGAGCCAGAATCCTGGTTTTCCGTGTAAGGTCCTTTGAAGGCTTGTTGGACTTCAGACAAAGAGAACCGACACACTGCAGACGCCTTCACGTTTTTCCTTTGGACGTCAAGTAACACATGGAGAAAAACCAGAGTACGAGTTACAAACAATAACACTAGTAAAACAGGAGGTTACCATGGCGAGGGAAGCAGAGGTCCAGATGGGCTGTGGCTCACCTCGTCGAAGGGCAGAGAGGGAGACAAATGGGAGGAAAAAAGGGAGAAGATGATGAATGGTGACAGAGATGAAGCTGATCAGAAATCATAAAGGTCTGACGAGAGGAATTAAGAGACAATTGAGATTTAGAAGAGGAAAGAGACAGAAATGGAGCTGAAGAGATTTAAAAAAGCACCCAAGATTTGCAGACTGTCATTTGTTTGTACTAATAAATAGTTTGCTTTGATAAAATATTGCAATTTCCACTGCTACAGGGTTGTGACGAGGGATTCATTTATGCACGTGTGATTCACATGAAAATCTTCAAAGTCAAGAATTCAGCGCAATTCTGTCTTATTGATAACAATGTCAAGGTTTGGGTTCTTATGTTTTTATGCATGTCAAATGTTAAATAGGTACTCACCTAAACCGTGAAAAACTTTCACAAAATAATTATCATAATAAATGAACTGATTGAAATGTGAAACAAAAAGCCCCAAATCCCTCAGTTATGGGTGGAGGTTCATAGTCACTATGAACCTCAGTGCTGCTTCTCAGATAAATTGACCTTTTTAGCAGTTTAAGAAGACAGCTATGTCTTGGTAACTTTGCTGTTGTGCCATGTGGTTTAATGGTGCAAGAAAACATTTGGATGCAGCAAATGTGCTTTGACTTTCATAAGGGTTTTAGACAAGCAGAGCTCTCTTCACATGCCTACTTTAAGGGATTGCAATCAGATTAGCCTTTTAAAAAATTCAGGCAGCAGCCACCGTTAGCCTTCATAAATTAACAATTTCTGTGCTAAACTTTATTACCCACCATAATCCACGATAAAATAGCAGGATACAGAACAAACAGCATCTACTTGAAATTTGCAGTTTTTATAAACATTTAAAACGCAACTTCAAATAAATGCAATCTTTTCCTAAACTTCAGCAAAACTTCACCAGCGTCTTTCAACTCAGCAAACCACTCGAACCTAAAGCTCTCTGGGCTTTGTTTCTCTGCTCTCTTTTTATCTCATCCCCTCCTGGGTTCTTCGAAAGCTTCAACATATTGATTGCTGCTAAGACTCACGCCTCCGCTTTCACAATCTCAACCTCCCCTCCCAACCCAAAGACCCAAACAGAGTCTTCGCTCACCAGTCCAGACCGAAGATGCCGTAAAACAGCGTGTCCTGAGGGGTAAGGCCATGCATTACAAAGACACTGCGCAGCATGTTGAAGTGAAAGTCGTACTCAGGCAGAGAGCATATCAGCCTGGTCTTCAGGAAGGACGTCCATCGTTTCTGGAGAGTCAGAAGGCCTCCTCGATCACCCTGAGTGA
This sequence comes from Orestias chungarensis, assembly GCA_032876305.1. Taxonomy (NCBI): domain Eukaryota; kingdom Metazoa; phylum Chordata; class Actinopteri; order Cyprinodontiformes; family Cyprinodontidae; genus Orestias; species Orestias chungarensis. Next base: position 1,702,757 of record JAVLVB010000824.1, read on the forward strand.
GGACATATAGAACAAAAGAAGACGGAACAGATGAGAAGAGGACGGAGAATCATGTAAGGTTAGGACTGCAGAGAAACAGCAAATGTATCAGAAAGACATTTGTGTGTGTGTGAAGCGCCATGGCTCATATCTGTAAAGCCTCCTAAAATCAAGAACAGTTTGTGCAAAAAAAAAAAAAAAAAGTAGTGCTAGGGATATGACCCCTCCTGAAATGTAATTTCCCGTTGTACCATCGATAATCAAGGTCAGAGCCACATACAACACATACATCATTTATGATAACAAAATACTATCTTGGGATTAGGTTTTTGCTAAACAAACCAAGGTATATTTCCAATAAAATATGAAAATTTGAATTTGTATACCTCCAAGGACAGATCTAGTGTGCTTTTTTAAATTATTTCAGGAGAACACGGTTACAACAGCGAAAAGATGGCTGCTGCCAACAGGGGAGGAGAAAATGTTAATCATTCACATTTTTAAAGGAGGGAAGCTAAACGGCTGGTGTCACCTGTATTCATCCACACTAGGCCTCACCCGCTCTGCAACTAATTCATCACAAACGAAGTCTGCTCCTGTAATTACGCCGCGGCCATTGCTTTAAATGGATCACCTGTCCTGACCAGCATTTGTTACATCAGCTAAAAAACTTCGCACTTTTAACATGATGGAGGACTTCCCCATCCCAGCAGTGGAATACAAAAGATCTTTAACCTGCTCTCACCTTACAAACGCGGGCCACTCGTGCCACCCTGCTGCGGCTGTAGGCTGCGGACTCTTCCTGGCTCTTCTCGGTGAAGAAGAAGTAGATCTTATCATCATCTCCGATGCTGCTACCAAAACTCTCCCTTACAAGAGCTGAACCCACAAAGTCAGCCTCTGCAAGGAATAACAGATGAATTGACTCACACTCTGCAATTTATAGGTTAGTGCTAAATTTATACATTTTCACATTTAGTTTTTCAGTTTTCACCAATAATTTTCAATGTATCTTATTATAATCTAATGCGATAGAACAAAATATAGTACAGTAGTGCAAACTTGTGAAGTCGAGGGGAATGGATGTACACCCAAAATCTCTCCTTTAAGGAAAAGGAGTTAAAAGAAAATAACTTTTTTTGTGATGTCCTCACTTTTAGAAGAGGCGTGGATGGGGCAGCAAACAAGTGGAAATTGGTGCTCTTGTCAGATAAGACCAAAAATTTACTCTCTGGCCTACATGCAAAACACGGCGTGGTAGGAAGTGTAGGTGTACAAATCCCCACTGTGAACCATGAGATCATCATTAAGCTGTGGGGATGCTTATCTCCGGCAGAGAAGGAAAAACTTCTCAGAGTTGAAGCTATGATACAAAGAGCTGATTGCAATGCAATCATGGTCCACATTTAAATCTTACTAGGAATCAAAGGAAGAACTTAAAAACGGGTGCTTTTTACAAATAGCAGTGGGGGAAAATGTGCAGTCTGTAGATTTTAAAAACATGTCAAGAGATTTGTGGTCCAACAAAGTAATGGTATACACGGTTATGATTTATAACATAAAAATACAATACAATACAAAATACACTGAGGTTTGCTGTTGTGATGTGATGAAAATGGTTGATTTGAACACCCTTATTTTTTCTTATTTTTTTTACATGTATACTAAAAATATTTACACTTGTTTCCCATTTAGATGTAATAAAATAAAAGGATTAATTTATTTGACGTCCTGGTCAATGTAGTAAAATCACCAATGTCACAAATTACTTGAGCCCATGAAGAAATTACATCATATTTTTACAAAACTATTAAATAAATACTTTGCTCACTCACACGATCTTGCCATCCAAATATAATTAAAAGCTTCTATTTCAGGAAATGATCTCACCGTTCAGCCAGCGTGTGGGAGCATCCTCTGTCTTCAGAGCAGGAGATGGAGCGTTTCGGCGAATATCTGGGTAGCTCCAAAAGTCATACTGCGAGGCTGTGTATATCTGCTGGTCTGAAGCAAAAACAAGTCACTGCATCTTTGTCAATCTCCAAATTGTAAGGCAAATTCGTTATTAAAATAAAATTGTTCATGTGGCTTACCTATAATGAGAGCAGTGTAGCCTGTTGTGGGCCCATAGGGACATTTATCTTTCCCTTCCTCAGGCTGAGAGGACATAACAAACTTCTTTTCATCCTAACACAAACAAAAAAGGACATATATGTATATACCAACATATTTTTATCTCACAATATGCTATTTTTAAAGCTAGGTTGAAATAAAAATTAATCTATCGTCTACAAAAACATTATATAAATATGGTCAATTACTGTATAAATAAATTGTATTCATGGACATACAATGTATGCACAGAGGGGCATAAAGGCATGAGTCCCACACATGTAGAGGTGAGTAGAGTTAAACCTCTGCAGGAGGCGGATGTGATTAAAACACTCCGTCTGAAAGAGGAAGAAAAAACAATGCTTGATTAAAATAAAAGTAACCAGGCGAGCATTCACGTATTAGTAAACATATTCAATGAAACGAATCCATGTGTAACAACTTTTTCTGTAAATATGTGCACGATTCTATACAGGAGAAACTGCAGTGCAAGACTTACTCCCCTGTCCCATTATATATTCACAGCAGCAGCCAAAAAGTGTATGGAAAAGTATGGAAAGGTTATGCACACCCAAATAAAGTAGAGATAACTTTTCGTTATCGTTTTCGTTGCTTTAGATGCCTTGATTCATTAGTGACGCAACAGGATGAAATGCAGAGAGAGAGAGAAGGTGAATGGAATAAGCTTAGCCATTTGTGTATGCAAAGCTTGGATGATATGTCGACACGCCAAATTATTTTAATTATTGTCACTGCAATACAACTTATAAAGATCGGAATCAATCTCAGAAACAGCAAAGCTATGTCTCTTCTTTCTGTCAAGATCACACGTCCTTTAAAATGTCACTTTCAGGCAAATGAAGACAGCATTAGATCGCTATATCCATAGTTTTTACTCTGTTTCAGATTAAAGATCCAAAATAAACGAAAAGTCCCTTTTGAAGAATGACTTCGTTCTTTTACAACCGGACAACCTGATCTGCAAGGATTACGAGCCTTTTGTGTTTTCAAATATTTCAGCTGTGGTTGCAGAATCAATCAGGTGTGGCTTCAATGCCTGCAAATTTTCCCCTTGGAAAAACCTAAACACAGCCCTGAGTTCTCTGTTATGATCTTAATTTGCAATGTAGAAATGCCTCTTCAGGATGGTATTCTCCCAATCCGACTCTACAGATCCGTGTATTTCTCTGACCACACGGACACATTGGAGAATAGGTTTTCTCTGTTTGGTCTAACACATTTTTTCCGCTATGCTTTATTGCCACTTAAAGTTCAAAGTGGTAATGGGATCATAACTACCTCTGAAGTGGAATCAGGGAAAGGACATTAATGGTTGAACTTCTACTTCCCATTACATGAACGGTCCTTTCAAACGATCATGAGGGTTTACAGTGAAAGATAATCTAAAAAGAGCTTCTGTGTTTGCAATTGTTTGACTCATGATCTCAACCAATTGAGTCTGTATTAAATATCTGGTGGTAACAATGCGATGCATATTTAGACCAACTTCGATCAACTAGCAGCCGCAATTATCAAACTGGTAGAAGTAAACAACAATATCCTGTGTTGCCATTTTCCAAAAAAATTACCATATACTGTAGCTCCTTTGTACAACAAAATGTATTGCTTCTAACAAAAAAAAACATTGAAAACGGCATTAGTAACTGCATTAAGTGTGGTTATAATATAGTGGGAAGTGTTGGAAAAGATAGACGCTTTTTAAAGAGACAGGCACCAATTTCAAGGTGCCCCATACCACAAATTTAACTTTCTTATAAAGTTTTGTTTGATGTATCCAGCCTTTTCAACCGAAGGTAATAAAGTTACTTGTTGTGTTACAAAATCGCACTTATACAGACTTATAAGATAAAGTGGTTCAGGTGGGTTTAAGATAAAGAATGAAACAGCGGTAACATATTTTGTAGAATCTTACGTGTTTTCTTGTAATATTGGGTAAAGACAAAAAAGGCAGTTCTAAGCAAAGAATAATGGTTTCTAACTTTATTTTGGGCAGTTGTTCACATCTTTTCCTAAGTATCTGACAATATTAACTTCTTTTAGGAGGCTAAGATTTAATCAGATTTAAGTAAAAAAAACAAAAAAACAATTAACCTTTCATTTCATTTCAGATCTTTAACAGTTGTTCCAAATCATGTTTTATTCCCACTCAAGCCTGAAACTGCCCTTATTGCATTAAGCTTAGGAAATTTAGCTAAAAGAGAGTTTAACTTGCCAGCTGCAAAGAATTTATTTTTGCATCATTACTGTAGAAAAGGGGGGAAAGAAAGACTTAAAAGAAAATAAATGACTAAGGAATAAAATAAGAGCAAAGTGCCAACCTTATTGTCTTTTCCCTTGTGCAGACACTGAAGCTTTTGCTCAGAGGAAGCCTCCCACTCGATCTGAAACAGACAAAAGTACATGAAGTAAGACAGAAACAGCTCACATCCCTGAACAGTTGAGGATACCGCACACTTGATAGAAAATACAATTTTTCATTGTCACCCTGGCATTTAAAATGAATGTTTTTTTAACATCCAAACATTTTTTTTCTGTTATGTAACAGATATTTAGCTGAGCGCAAACAAAAGATGGAGGCATAACAGTAATGCAGGTTATACCAGGTGAAATATTAAGCAGAACAGGTGGATCAAAACATGTAACAATGATTTAAAATTATTTCTTGGTAGAATGCAAATAAAATGAAAAATTTTCCCACTATTAGCGGTTTTAACCCACTACAATATTCGTACTCAACTAATAAAGCCTAGAGTCCTTTCTTGGCTTGAGATTAAAATAACTTAACTTTGTAGCCTGAGGATTTCTAAGGGTGCAGGAGAGAACGAAGCTAGCCGAGTACAACATGCATAACATAAACAAAAAAAAGTTTACTTTAATCTTCACACAGCCACTAAGTAAGAATATAATTAATATAATAATTAATAATTAACAGCTGCAACTAGGAATATCTAAGCCTTAACAAGTCCTAGAGCTGTTTACAACAGCTTACCTGGGAGACTGAGGGAGTGCTTCGGTCAAATCCTCAAAATAAATACAGCAGAGGAGGTCTGTGATGAAAGTTTAATGTCTTCCTCATGAAAAAAGGCAATAATACCAGCATCCATAAGAGAACACTATATTTTTTGTTTACTGGAATGCTTTTTTGTATATTTCATCAAATACATGTATACAAATACATTTCCTCCATTTGACATGGTTGTAATCTTAAACTAAAAGTATATGTTTTAGCAGTACATAATAAAGATCATTCTAGAATGATACAACCTAAAATTAGAGGATATTTATTCAATAGGAAAAACATTTCACAATGAGAAGTTGTTGATTATGATAAAATAATCAGTGCCACAATGAAACAACAATAAGAATTTAAGAAAATTAAAACTGTTATTTGAATACATTTAGTCAGAGAATCACAAAAAATAACCTAAGTAGATATAAAAAAAATGGCATACACATACCAACCTGGCTATCTGTGGAAGTCATTTCCCCTTTACAAAATTACAAATTAACTGTGATTTTCTTATGTTTTGTTTTTTAAAGTTGAGGGAAGGCCTGATGGATATCAGATCTGGAGAATCAGGAAACAACTTGATAACTTGGTAAAGTAGCACTGGGTCTGCCTCTGGTGTGAATTTTCATGGATCCTGCATTGATGAGAGCACACCTTTAAGTGCAGTAAATCTTTCACTTCGTTTCCAGACGTTCTATAAAGGAGCCAGGCATTCACAGTAGTGACATCAGGGAAGTGAAAGAACACTCTGATGCACCACCGTTTGATTTTGCGTCGGTGGGGATACATGGCAACACATTGATCAAGAAGATCTATTCCACCGATATGTTGATTGTACAGCTTCACAGAAAATGGCCTTTGGATGTTGAGCATTTGCTTCTCTTTCTTGCTCCATCTCTGTGCTACATCTGTTGAGGACAGGCCGATGCAGGAAGAGGCCATTTGAATCACTGAACCATCCAACCAGCGTGTGACAGTGATGTTTTGTGCCACAATAGAGACAGATCCTCTTCCTTCTTGCTTGATTTTCTTTTCTCTTTTCAGCTTTTCTTGTGCTCCATGGAGCCTTGATCAGGAAGAATCCAATGGAGGAGCGTGTCTGAGAGAGATGTCTCTTGGTGTTTATAAGAAGCTTTTTTTATCAGACTTCCATTTAGTTTCCTGAAGTATTTTTGTACCTATTTTACCAATGTATTCTTTGAGATTTTTATGATAATCCAAATGATATACAAAAATGACAATCGCAGTCAAAATTACAGTCATTCTGGTAGTTGCAGAATTCTGGTAGAGCGAGTGATGCATGATGTACATTTGAGTGGACAGGTGATTAATCTGCATTTCCTCCAAATATAAAATCAAAACTTGGAAAATCTTTACATAATATGTGACCTTAGATGTTACTTGATGTAATCATTTTTTTTACCTTTAATGTTGTCTTTTTATAGAAAGTAGAAACAGAAATAGCCGAGGTGTTTGGTCCTTCTCCCTGTCTGTCACCCATCATGGTTTCAACAACTACTTTTCCCCATTGCAATGACCAGCCAATGGGATTTGTTTGTATGGGATGATGCAATAGCTTCCACAAGAGTGGACTATGTGCAACAGTGCCCAAAATTGCAAGTACGCATAGAGTAAAACCACTTTTAAACAGCTGTACACTGTAGTGACCTCTATGCATGAAAGGGTTAATGATCCAAAGAGCTAACGATTACACACATTGGTTGCTAAGTCTCAACTAACAACTCATAAATCAAAATCAACAACAAATGCATCTGACATCTGACACTTCTTGTGCTAACAATTGAATATTGGTATAAAGACAATAGTAGTTTAAAGTAAATGATAAGAAAAACATAATGGAGATGTATTATTCCATCAAGAACTAGATCAAACTATAACATCATTTATTGACCAGCATTGGAAAAACAAGAATGTTCGGTGACCTACAAAGAATTTGGGTTTAAACATTAAGCTTTATTCAAGGAAATTATTACCTGCCCCTTTAAACATTGGGTAATATTTATTCTTAACATCCCGTAAACGGCATTGAGATTTATGTACAAACTAGATATGTATTAGGTAATAAACGTGGAAAAAATTATGCTAATTCTGTATAAATTTTAAGGCTACAAGTAAGGCAGGTGGGTAAAGCCTTTTTCTCTATATTATTTGTGCAGAAATTAAAGCAGCTGCTGGATAATAGTAAATTGGTTCGCCTTGAACTCAGAATGAAGTGTTTAGTGTGTTTTTTCGAAACATTTTCTGCACGGTTGAACCTACATTAAATGGTGACTGAGGTAAAAACCACACATGGCATGTGAGGCACTAAACAGGCAGCAACACAGCAACAAACAAACTCACAGTGAGAGCGGAGCTGGCTGAGATGTCAGAGGCATTCAGAGCGAATACGGCCCCTCGGGCCCCCATGTAAAGACGCTCACTGTCAGCCTCCAGCAGCATCGTGCTGTAGTTGACTGCAGAAGAACCAAAACGCCTGCAGCCCTGGAGACCTGAAGGGAGAAAAAGAAAAGGAGAGGAGAGAGGACAAGATTTTAATGAAGGTGATGCGGTGATACTGCTTCTGCTGGTCCTGCAAAATAGGAATAATTATTATAGGTATAAATGTTATATCTTTCAGCCAATCTTGCTCAAACAAGGGTAGTAATATTTATAGATAAAAAAATAAGTTTTTGAAATTGTTGAAGTGAACATTGAGCATTGAAAACATTTTATTGTAATTGGTCGTTCCTTAAAAATTTTTCTGCAACATATTTCCGTAAAATAAGAATAGGTAGGGTAGAAAATCCAGATTCACTTTTGTTTTAAGCAATAACATCAAGGCATAAGCACAAACAATTTTCACCCTGGTTATTGATTACTCTCCGTCTCTATGGGAACAAATGCAAGTCAAAAAATAACCAGGCCCAGAATAAAAAAAGGTATTCTTAATTGTTAGATTTTCATCTTTTAAGCTATGCCACACAGGTCAAGGCAAGAGATTTCTTTTGTTTATTAAAAAATATACATATATTTACATTTTTACTAAATTTAAAAGCTTATAGAGTTTTGTCCACAAATGTCTAATGTAGGACATATTAAATCCGCCGACTGAGAGGTTTCTCAATCGGATCCGACAGCATGGGCATAAAAAAAAAGGCAAAACAGAATTTAATCTTGGATGATGGATTTACCACAGCAGGATTTTTGAATGTTGATGCAAAAATTACAAAGGAGGCATTGCTGATTCTGTCTTCCTTTACGGCTTTAGAGTTTAGTTGTCCAAAGAAGAATACTGCAGTTTAACATCAGCTGATTTAGTAATATCTATGACTTGAATCTTTTTTTGCAGTAGCACAAGCAAAAAAAAACAATTTAAGGTGATTAATTAGTGAACCTTTCCATTCCAGTCGCCAATCTGGAGACAGCTACTTAAAAAATGCTGCTCGCTTCCTTCCAGCTGTAACCTTAATCTAATTGCGATAAACTTGAACAAATCTGACATCACCAAGCCGCCAGTGTTTTTATCTGCGTTTTGAAATAACATATTAGAAAAGGCTGCTGGAAATTTCAGAAGGTGATATATTATCCTCAATTTTGAAAAAAGGCTTTACACTCGCTTAAGGAGATTTGTGGCTAATACGAAAAAGAGCTAATGCACTCGTGAGATGAGATGGAAACACATTTGCCAAACATGTTCTGCTTTATTGAATTATCCTACAACTTCCTGTTTACAACACAGATAGTTGTACAATTTTCTTAGTCTAGTCAGTGTTGGATGGTAAACATTTATATCCGTGTTTCTTTCATATATGCATATAATAAATATATTCATGTTTCTTTTAATACTAGAAGTGTTTGCATATAATAAGAGTTATAACTTTTCTGATAAGGCCTGCTGGATCCAGGTGGCCATGGGAAGCGGCTATAAATCAGTTCCCAGCAGATAGAACCAAGCTAAAAAGATGTGA
>JAVLVB010000824.1:1711946-1735194 GCA_032876305.1 Orestias chungarensis
ATAAAACAAGCCTGATGCGGAAGTAGAGCTCAGACCCGATCTCGGCTCTCCACTCCTGCAGGGGTGAAACTCTTATATCGAAAGATGTCTTATTGCTGATCGATTGTGAGTTTATATCTTTTATTTTGAACATTGTGAGAACCTGAATATGCTGTCCTGAGATCAACCAACCTGGGGAAGTCAAGGAGGACTTCAACATCAGTTAGACATTACATGGAAAAACATATAATTTGCATTTTATTAAATTTTGCTTTTGACATTTTAAGATTTTCTTAAACTTTTTATGACAATTGGATAGAAAAATAGTTCAGAAAATTATTTCAGTTAAGCACATTTTTTAAAGCAGAGCAGCAAACTTTTCTTAATGTTTGAAGCATTTTATGTTAAGTTTTTAAAGATCAACTATTCCCACGACTCTCTAAGAGCTTTCTGAACTGGCTCTCATTTTTACAAGATTTGTAATAGTAGTGAACATAAAGGACAAAAACACAAGGTTTTCATTGCATAGCACCTGAAATTATACATCCTTTAAAGCATTGTGCCCAGGTAGTTTTTTTGTATGTGTTGATACTAAGATCACAATTTACTGCGCAGCTTTACATTTACCAATGCCTACAAGAAAGACAAAAAAAGAGACATGTAAAAGTACAACTTCTAATACCTCTACAAAGCTTGCATACAAGGTGGCTCAATCAGAGAAAATATAACATAATGGAATGATTGATTGATTGATTGATTGATTGATTGAAAACTGATAGTGGGAAACTGTTTTTTGAGCTTAATGCTAATTTTATCAAAGCAGTAATGCAAAAATTTAATGGGGGGGACCTTATGAAATTAATTGGAAATTATGCATTTTATAGCACTGTGGAATGCAAACCCTTACATTTAAATGATTAAGTAAATACATGTTGTATGTCCTACTGCAAGTAAGAACAGAACAAAATGACTTAACAACTCCCTCAGGAGGTTATCCCATGGGGGGAAGCTAGTGAGACAACAGAGGGTAACACCTTAGGAGGGGTCATGTGACTAAACAGCAGAGATAACATCAGGAGGTTTGTAGTGGAATTCGTTATCTTCTTTAGAAGACCGGAGTGATCAATTTTTACTATTCCTACAAAGGATGTGAAAAAGCTGCAACATTCTTTTTTGATGAGAGAACCATCAACATGCATAGCAGGACCAAAGACTACAAAGCAGAACATTACCCAAAGTATCAAGCTGCCTCTGCTGGCTTGCTTACATTTAGAGTGTATCTTTGTGCCATGTGTTTCTAGGCAAGTGATTCACTCGCATCAAAGTCCTTTTTCTTTTACATCACATGGTCATCCATGTGATGTAAAGGAAAAAGGACTTTGATGCACTCTATACCCTGGCAACCTATCACAACTAGCAGTTTGATACACAATGGCTTTTTTTGTCGTATTAAACTACACAGGACAGTCTTCTTTGCCAATACTCACAATGCCATTGTCACTGATTCACAATTGTTATTTTCTTGGACGACTTTTAATACATACTGTTCAATACTCACTTGAGCTGCAGTTTAAGAGAGATTATAACTGATCTGGATTATTCATCACAAATCGGCCCTTGTCATATTCTTACTCTCTACTATTGACAAACAGATAACCATTCCCTTGACAATATGAAAAGATCATGTCATTTACTTGATAGGACTGATATATTCTGCCCAGATGAGGTGTTATCCGATTAATATTTCTAACACCAATCAAAATGGAAGTGGAATGTCACCTGTCTTCCAATCGGAAGGTCATGGGTTGAAATCCAGCCCAGGGAAAAAATACACCACAGCATCCAGTTTGGGTCCTTAGGCCTTTGCGCTACTGCCTACCAGGCGCCGCAAAGTAGGCTGACTCGGTGTGGTTAAACCGAAAAAGCATTTCACTGCAGTTGTACTGTGTATGACCATGTATGCGACAAATAAAGATTGATTATTATGATTATGATTATATTATAAACATTTAAGACAAAGAAAATAACGAAAACCCTACCCATAACCTAACAACACAGACATAAGGATATTCATATCTAAGGCCATCCAAACTCCTCAGGTCCAATGCTGTGTGCATTTTCTTCTGTCAAGCTAAACTCCTACATATCCTCTCTCCCCAGTTCTTAAGCCTTACACTTTGCATCTTACCTGACTGACTCAATCTTCAGCACATTCTCCAAATGTACCAAGGATCACCCTCTCTGGGCGACCTTGTTATTTTTGTTCCCAAGTTATCCATCCAGAGCGGAGCCTATGGATATCTTCGTTTTTACTTGTGTCCATTCTTACAACTTTAAACACAAATTCCAACATAGATTTAACTGTGTAGTTCTACCTTTTAATCTGTGGAAGTCTGAGTGGGAAACATTTATTGGAAACATACAGTAGCTAAATAAGCGTAGCTGATAAAGTCATATCTTAAAAGTCCTAATTCTCTTTGCAGAAATACAAGCAAAAGAAACCAATTGAAGCTTGGTAATAAGTCAACCTGTTTGCTCCTATTGCCAGTCCGCAGACAGCAGCTTACAAACTGGTAGGTGGCAGCATGCAGCAACAGGTGGGGGACGGACAACGAAACAGCACTCTCTGGTTTAAAGAGCTAAAATAAATTTTAGCATTCCTTTGACATCGTAGGTTTTTAAACGCATAGTTTGGTTTGACAACAGAAATGAACCTCTAAGCATGTTTCAATCGGTATTTTTTTAAAGTGCATTTTCAAATACGGTGTTAGAAAACGTTCGTAAAAAATGAAAAGTTCTCAATTTCAGAAAAAAAAAAGTTTATCCCAATACTTCCTGTTTATCGCAACCATGCATAACAAAATTTAGCTTTGCTTAGTCTGATTGAATCAACGCTAGTAAATGTAAACACATACTTAGCATTTTCTTTTTCTTGTTTTTGACGTTTTCAAATAAAGCTCACTCAAAATTTGAATGACAATTGGATGGAAACATAGCACATGTCTACTTTCATTTTTTTATAGGATTTTTTTTTTTTTTTTTACATATTCTTCTTCAAAAGAGAAAAAAGGTTTTCGGTGTGAATAAGTCAACTGCCTTTAAACATTAGAAACAGTATGAAAGAAAATTTTACAGGTTTTGTTGGTACAAAGCTGGTACAAAGAATTACCAACCAACACTGCTATATAGAAATACCCTTCACCTACCCATGTGTACTTACAATTGTACAAAGTGTATTATTGTGCAAAAAATACAGTGAAATTTATAAAAACGTGTAAAATGCATGTACAGTTAAAACCAGAAACACGTACAATCTATAAGAAGACACATAATCTCCCAGAGTTTGACATTAATCAGCAAATGTAGATCACTTAGAATGATCTAAGAGATGTCACAATAATTAGAGAGATATTTTTCTATCCAAAATACAAATGGTTATATCATGGCTTTGTAATCCTGTCGATGCAATGTCAATATCAGTTTATTCAAAATTAATAAAATATCAGCCGTACCAAAGTGCTGTACAACAAAAACAGCAAATCAAACAAAACTAATAAAACACTGAGCTGAAAATTCTCACACAAAACACAATAAACGTGGTGACAAATAACACAGTCAGTCTTTAATTTGCTTATATGCTATAGAGTAGAAGTGACTCTTTAGTAACACCTTAAAGTTCTCCAAATTTTGAGCTGATCTAAAGTACGCCATATAGAGGCAAACGTGTGGATGTATTTTAAAGCAGATCACTAAGCACATTCCTGTAATTATTGATATTATCGATAAGGCAAATAAATCAGCCAAGATATCAGAAAGAGAACTATGGACCTTAACAAGTCTTGCTGAACTTTGGGTCCAGCTTCCAGATCCATAGAGGTGCTTCACTCATTTGTTCAAATAATTATACATGTAAGCGTGAACTCCTTGGGAATGTTCGGGCATCATACCATTTAGGATGAATAAATGAACAGCATAATGTGTGTCTCACGTCAAGATGCTAAAGAGTGTCGTAAGACATGTTCCAACATGGTGTTAAAGATAACTCAGAGAGGAGGAATCCAGCACTGTAGAACCAGCATAAAAAGGCATATTAAACTGCACTCAGGCACAAATACTGATTCTGGAGAAATGTCCAGTCGTATGGTGAACCTACGTTTTCAATATTTATGTATAATTGACTATTGTCTAATTCGGAGGGTTGCAAGTCCGAGAAGATTACTGCAACTGTGATGCAAGGGGTAGCGGCATAATCTTTGGTGGTTCTTTTGCAGCAGCCTGAGCTGTTGCACTTTACAAAATAGATAGTATCAAAAAGGATGACATTAGATCTAAATATTGACACAGCAATCTCAAGACATCAGCGAGGATCTTACAGATTGTTTACAAATGGCAGTGCTTTTATATAGTGTATATAAATTCCTGATTTTGGCGCTATTTCATCATCAGGCTTTCCAAGCTATATTGGGATGGATTTGTTTGACAGTCCAATATACTAACGAGGTCACACGGAGATACTCAGCACAAGGTGTGTTTACACACGGACACTAACACAAGACGTTTAAAAGCTCGCTAGCAGCAGAAAGTTGTGCAAGTTCTAAACACAAAATTTATCGAGTCCACTTAGCTTGAGTAAACATGACACTGGTGTCAAAGCACACAGACGTCTTGGGACAGTTACAGTCATAAAAAAAAGCCTGTGATATACAGCTTAGTTAATGCCTAATTAAAATACCTAGAGAGATTGATCCCAAGCAGCTTCTACTATCAGTTGTGGTGTAATTTCGACAGCGATTTAGCAATCTACCTGTCATGGCTGCCAGAGAGCAACAGAGCCAAAAGAGAAAATGTGTCAAGAATTCAACAGCTACGGCCAATTCGCTTGCCTCTGAATATTGCATGGTTATCATGGAAGCCGTCATTAAGATTCCTATCAGCCGCTCTGAAACACAATGCTCTCTGTTCAGCTGAGCAGGAGAATTCATTTCCTAACCTGCTGCTCCCGGGTCTTCAAGTGTCTGCTTTTATCCTACATTTTCACGGAAAAAAAAAAAAAAAAAAAAAAAAAAGAAGAGATTTAACTCTCTGGGGGATTTCAGAACATGAACTTCTCCTATGCGGTACAAGCTCCTCATTATGGATGAAGACAATACATTATGATGGAAAAAGCCTACTTTCCTCTCAGTAATCCAGCCATTAAGACACATAACATGTTGGTGAGGGCTTGATAGAAGGTGTGAAGTTAGTCAAAACATGCTTACGTGGCACAGATTCTTAGATTCAGCTAACAAGAGCATTCCAGAAAAGGCTGGTTGTGAAACAAAAAGGTTTTGGGCCAGTCACAGAGAGGAGCCACAATGATGTTATTTACTGAGCAAACACTTGGAGGCAGCTCAGCGGATCAGTTCAGTACACAGTGTTCAGGGACACACACACATCATTGAACTTTTAGGCTGTGACGTGACAGCGCTGTGCACATGTTGAAGCTCTGCCGTCAAACGTGTTTACCGTTTGTTTTCTGACGTTCATGAGGATTGGCGAGAAACGGTCACAAAAGCTGACAGGTTTTAAATTAGGGTTGGTAAAAGCGATGCACTAAGAAGTTTTCTCACGTTTTTCTCTATTTAACAATTCCCATCCCCTCGTTGTGGGCCAGGATCAAGATTTACAGCTTCTGAAATAATGGCTAGTTGTTGTTTTTTCTCCTTAGTTTACAAAATCCTTAAACACTTTTTCTTGGTTTCTTCTCCTTCATAATGAAAATGGTAAAGTTGTAATGTCTACATGCCTGCATAATTTGTCTACACACTCAGGTTTCGATAGAGAAAAACTAATAGAGAGAAGGAACTACATAAATAAAAGGCCTTACCCATATTGTTAAGCTGCTCAAACTTTTTCACTTTTTGTCATACAATAATTGAACACTGCACTCTCTTTCATTAGATTTTATGTGGAAAATACAAATAAATTCATAAACATAAAGGAAAGCGGCAAAGGTAAGTTTGGCATGTGTTTCCTGTGCATTTGTATCACACTTGCAGATGTAGAGACTGGGAATAGTAAATTAGGACTTGCCACGTTATTCTCAAATGGTATTTGGTATTGGTATTGTTCCAGCTTTTTTATGGTTTTTAAACCCGCCAATTCTTAATTATTTCTTTCCCCCCATTAACTCTGATCCTTTGCTCTTACTAAAGAAGAGCTTTCCCACAGCATAATGCTTTCCTCACCATGTTTCACTGGATAGATGCCGTGTTCAGGATAACATCAATACACATGGTTTCACACAGTCTCAAACAATCAAACATATTGTTCTATAGGACCGTTGCAGTTATTGATTTTGTGTTGATATGCTAAATATGATAACAGAACAAAGTGACCATAATTACAAAACTAAAAAGGGAAAAATACAGTAAGAGATAAGTACACATCAGTAATGAATCAAGAGAAAAGTGAAATGAAAAAAGATGTGTAAGGGGACCAACATGTTGACTAAGCACAAATTATACATATAAGCTAAAAATAGTCACTAATAAGGGTTTAAAAAAATAGTAATAGAAATATTCAAACTAAGGAAACAGTTTAGAAAATGACAGATATTCAGAGAGCCGATCTCTCACCAGTGTTACACTGAGAAAATTTCCATCACTCGCTTATGTATCGACAAATAGACAACTCCCATTAAAACAATTCAAATTACAATTGTCCTGAGGACAGACAACCTAAACCGCTGTCTTGCACCACCACAACAGTTGTCATGGTTACTGTGCTTCTCGACAACCCTCGGCGAAGTCAGACTCCTTGGATGCTCTGCAGGGATCCATGTGAATGCGATTCACACATCTGCTTCTGTCTCCGCTGCACCTCAGGCTACATGCCCTCACTCACAAGCTAAGTAAATAATAATCACAGCTCAGAAAAAACAAAACAAAACAACAAAAAAAATGTTAAAATATCATCAGTGTCAAAGAGGGAGATACAGTGTGTATCACAAGAGTGAATTACTGAGATGATTAAAAAAGGAAACATAAAAAAAAGGTGTGAAAGAAGGAAGTGGCAAGAAAATCTTCAAAGGACACAGGATCAGAACATCAGGCACTATGAATAATTAAAAATTTAACTTCATTTTGCCCAAAGTTTTTTTTGGTCTGTGACATTTAACATTACTAATGTTTCAAATGGCAATGAAATGGAAAAGGTTTAAAAAAATACAACAGCTTAAAAAGTGAAAGCTTTCCTACACACACTCGCACTGCAAATGTTAAATGTTGTTTTAATTCTTTAAACCAAGTCCTGATGAGAATGATTTAAAAAAATGTATTTGAACATTAGTTTCTCACAACAGCAGCATAGATCTATAAAATCCTTTTAACCTTTAAAAGGATTTGTTTAATGTCGGTGAATTTGATGTCTAGATGAGGAGATCCTTGTCATTCAAGTCATTGTGGGACTACTTAATTGGAAAATAAACTCCCTAATTGTACGTTTTAACAGTTTGGGAATATCCAGCAAGGCCTCAAATTGTTAGGCTCTTTAAATTTTAAAAGCTGCACATATTTTTTGAATCTCAATTCAGCATAAAATCAAGGTAGATGAATAACGTAAGAGATTTCTAGTATATTTTGAAAACATTTATTTCTAATTATTTGGTATTACGAAGAACGATGAAATGTACCAGACAAATAAATTTGCCACTAGGTTCTTTAAAAGGACCTAAACAGATTAATAAATCATCATCACGGGCTACTAAAAACATTTCAGAGGGTTAGATGATAAATCTTAAGGCAAAGAGCATTATCAGCAAAAAATGAAAAAAAGACTGAAGGGACAAAAATGAACAACTCTATTAGTCATATCCAAGACCTGAGGAATATTCAATACATGAGAATTAATCAGGAAGGTAATTACACATGCTAACATAATGGAGCTAAAAAGCTTTAGCTAATTCATAGACTTGGATGCTTTATTACATTTTTGTCAAAAAGGCTTCTTTTTCATGATTGAGATAAATGATAAACAGGAGATTAGGGGAATTTTCAATCAGGCAACGGGAATTTGTTTTGTTTAGACCAGTGATCGTGATTGCACATAAAATATTTTATTTATAGTTTTCTATGTTTTTCACACAAAGCTTGTGTTTCATTTATTTAATCTTGTTTTATGAAACCCAAAAGAAATGGATCTATTATAGTAGAATATTTTGCTTTTCATTTTACCTCAGACCAACATAATAACCAGTAAGCAAGGAGTAAATGCTATACTAATAAAAATAATTGTCACCTATAGGGAACCATGACATGTATACCGCCACTTGTATCCTCAATCTCGTTCTTTAGGTAATGACCCAAAGCTCATGACCATAGGTGAGGGTGGGAACGTAGATCGACCAGTAAATCGAGAGCTTTGCCTTTTGGCTCAGCTCCATCTTTACCACGACATACCGGTGCACCATCCGCATTACTGCAGACGCCGCACCAATCCGCCTGTTGACCTCCTGCTCCATCCTTCCCTCAATCGTGAACAAAACCCCGAGATACTTAAACTCCTCCACCTGGCGCAGGACCTCGTTCCCGACCCGAAGAGGGCACTCCACCCTTTTCCGGTTTAGGACCATTGTCTCAGATTTAGATTAAGGATACAAGGGGATTAAATGAGTTTTCCTCCACAGGGTGACCGGGCTCTCCCTTAGAGATAGGGTGAGAAGGTTGGTCATCCGGGAGGATCTCAAAGTAGAGGCGCTGCTCCTCCGCATCGAGAGGAGCCAGCTAAGGTGGCTCGAGCACCTGGTCAGGATTCCCCCAGGACGCTCCTCCACCACGAGGAGACCCCGGGGTAGACCCAGAATGTGCCAGAGGGACTATGTACTACTAGGCTTCCCAGGACTACTCCTGGGAAGCCTAGAGATCCTCCCGGAGGAGCAGGTGGACGTGGCCGGGGAGAGGGATGTCTGGGTTTCCCTACTCGGGCTGCTGCCCCCGCGACCCGACTCCGGATAAGCGGCAAGAAGATGGATGGATGGATGGACATGTATACCAGCCAAAGCGAAAGCCCTTACTAAAAAACCAGAAATCTTTTAAAGCTGTAAAGCCTTCAAAGATTGCCTGAAGGAATTCCATCCATCCATTATGCATGCGCTTATCCTTTGTGGGGTAGCAAAAGTCTGCTGGTGCCTACCTTCTGCAGTGGTTATACCCAGGACAGATCGCAACTCCATCGGATGGCAACACACACACAGACAGGACAGACAACCACTCACACATTCACACATACTCACACCTAAGGACAATTTAGAGAGAACAATTAACCAAAACATCAAAAGATCGAGTACCCAGAGAGAACTAGCACATGCACAGGGAGAATATGCAAACTCCTGCAGAAAGACTACAGTACCTTTTCTGTTGTAAGGCAACACTGCTACCAACTGTGCTGTTGTGCAGCCCATCAGGAAAATGAAAACTATTATTATTAACTCAAATCATTTCTTGTATTTATTCTGACCCAAGTCAAATTTGCTGTTGGACTTTAACAAATCGAAGTAACAATTTACACCGATTTTTGTGGTTAGAATTAAAATACTACATTACAGAAATTCAGATCAAGTTTCTAAACAACAAATTTTCAATTAATCTTTAGTTAAAAACAAATTTCATCTTAGTGATCAGTGTAAATTCAGCTGGCTTAACTTGAACAGAAACAACATATTAACCTTAGTTTCGTAGTAGAGGAATCCACTCTCAAGAGTTCAAACACTGGAAAAAGGAAATAACAGGAAAAATCTCACCTGTACCTTCTGACTGTTTAGGTCTATGGATCAATATTAGATTGGCATGATATCAAAGTCAAAACAATAGTTGGGCAGGAGGCATACTGAGAATCTCGAGATAAAACAACCTAGATTAAAAATACCAAAGCATATGTATGACAGCATTTGCACAAATATTTAAAAACAGACTTGTCTACCATAAGCCAATAGTTTATTTAAGTTCAGATAAAGCAATAAATGATATGTTGTCAAAATAAATGAAATAGCTCCTGCAAGCATTGACATTTCAGTTCTTATTGCACATACATTGACAAGCTGACTGGTTCTTTAGTGTGACCATCAGTTCAGAGAGAGCCTGCAGTGAGCAGCTGCAAACCTGCTTTAAAACAACTGCATCTGGTTAAAAGTAAAGGATGGTGCCCAGTTTTAGTAAAAGTGCAGGGCTAGACATATCTCCAATCTGATAAATTTTATTGTTTTTTGAATCGAGGAAAATGTGTAGATGCATTTTTTATGCCAGCAGATCTGTAATGTGGAGCAACAGGTGCAGAACTGCCTTACTGACAGGGTGAATGCATCTCACTTTTCAAATTCCTTTCCACTTTGAATCAGAGATGATAAATCTAAACGATGTTTAAGATATGAAACCACAGATTAAAACAACCAGTACCAGTAACTGATGGTTGCCTCATAACCATAAATGAATGTAACAGATACAATAGTACAGGACTATTGATGTTTTGACAACTGGTAATCATATAAGGAAGTTTTAATAGTTGTTTTTTTAGTTTTTTGTCAATTTTTTTATGTTACAAGCTTTAATAAATCCTAAAAATCGGAATAAGTAAAGCAAACTATTATACTGAAGATTATTTTCTGGGATTTTCAAATACATGAATAAAAGCCTAAATAGACATCCTTACTGTTGCTGAGCACGGTGACCCGAGGAGTCACGTCCAGGTCCAGAGGTGTTCTGAACGGGAAGCCAGCCGCCGCTGCACACAAGAAAGTGAGCAAGAGGAGCATCGCTGCCGCGGAGTGAGCTCCCCTCTTCTCCGCCGGTTGTCTCTTAGGTTAGAAACTCTCCTCTCACAGGGCGCACAAAGACATTCGCCCCTTCACACAAAACGCTCATGGGCTGCTGCTCGTTTCTTTCACTGTGGGGTTCTTTCAACGTGCAACAGAGAGAAGAGAGGAAGCCTGGAACAATAAAACAAACATGGAGCCCAAAGAATTAACAATCTGTGATTGAGAATGGTAAAAAAAGTCACAACAAATGAGCAGAGGCAGAGGGTGTTACAAGAACGACAAAAGGGCATGGAACAATAAAACATTAGATCACGTTTGGAAAATACTGAAGAGCAGCAATTTCACAATTTAGTTCAAAACACAACAAAAAAACGTAGGCGTGTATGCGCCGGCACCCCCAAAACAGAAAAACTTGAGGATTCAGCTGCAGAGAAGAGTAATCCAGATCAACGTGAGGGGAAACCGGTTCACACAGCGCACATACCTGAGAGGAGTCAAAGCCACGAGTGGATAGTGGTGAAATGTGATCATCTGTGTGATCTGTGCGCGTGTACTGTGATATGAATGCCAACGTTGCCCCTGCAGAGCAAGACTCTGTTAAGGAGCAGTGGAAGGAGTGGAGGGGAGCGGAGGAAAGGGATGACTTGTTTGTGTGTATCCCATGCACCAGTGCCCTCACCGTCATCGACTGACGGAGAGAAAACACTGACACAATCTCTGTGGAGCGCCACAAGCCTTGGCCAAACCTTATTTGCAGTAATATCTCTTTCTTTTCAGCACACACACCAACTCTCTCACAGACTAATGAAACATACACACTCTTAACCATGGAACAAATACAAGTCCAGTCCAGATTCCTGGCTTAATACAACATACAGCTGAGAATTTGGGAATGGCACTAATCTCTTGATCCAAAACGGGAAAGAGAAAAAGACAGAAAAAAAAGACTGTTTGAAAAGTGAAGTTATTAGCAGCAGAGGCAGTGACTGCACCTTTACAGAAAGTCTCTGTAGTTCTCCAAGGCTAACACCATGACAACTGGCTTTACGGTTGCATAATGCAGCAGCAACGGCGATGCACTATATCTTGTGACGGTGGCAGTATTACAGAGAATCAGAAACTTGGGTTTTATTTCTACGCCATACATATTTTTCGCAGAGAGCAAAACATATGGGCTAAGTCAGACTTTTTATTTGGTGGGGGAGAAAGTTGAATAATCAAAGTAAAGCCTATAAACATGTAACGTTAGTTTCACAAGAATAAGGGCAGGCAATATTATTCAAAACAATCATCCCTTTGGCTCGGGTGTTGTTCTTATTTTTAATGATAACGAACCATTTGAGCGAAGGTCAAGCTAAAACACATCTTTGGTGATCCAAACTAAACTGAGATTGGTGACCGGCCACGTGATAATACATTATATATATGTATATATATATCTGTTGAAACCTTTGCTTCATTGGTAAATACGAATGGTTGCCAAATCCGAATTCTTTGTAGGTTAAGTGCCTTCTTTTACACAACATTCAGCGGAAAGAGGCTGAATTAGCTTGTAAATGATCCTGGCTTATAAGAATTATTAATTAAGCTCATTGGAAATAGAGCAGGTTTTTGAAAGACACAGATAGGGGTTTGATTCCTGACCTCAAGACCTTCTCTTTTTCTCTCACCCTGTCCTTTTTCCTGTTTGAATTGTGCAAATAAAGTCCTCTAGTGACACAAAAAAACTCAATCAGAAGTATAGGAGCGTCTCTTTTAAACACGAAACTGTGTGGTCTAAAGTTACCTATACATTTACAGAGGAGTTGTCTGACTGGAGGAAATTGGGTCGATTTCTATTTGTAATTTTGCAGCAACAGGAATGAATGTTGCTTTTCCGTTCAAACTCAAAGCAGCAACATTATGATTTCTACATTTCCTTGCAGTGTTTATATGTTGATATCAAGATACTTAAAAAATTACAGAAATTATAATAAATGTTTTTAGGCTTTAAGAATCCCAAACCAACCCAAAGCTACACTCAAAATAAAATCACTTTTGATTTTCTGATTATTTTTGCAATTAGGGCTGGTGATGATAGTGTTGATATTAAAAATTATTAGCCTACAATTTCCAAACTACTTTTGTCTTTTTTTTATGTAAATACAATTTCACCATCAGTTTATGGGAGCTCATCCATGTTGATTCAGTATTTAAACTGTTATATCCTCTCTGGTATCAAAGCCATTATCTGAGACTAAGATGTTGAAAACATGGATATTATGATGCATATATATATAGTTCCGCTCTATTTGCATTGAATTGTACTTATTTAGTTCTGCTTTAAAATAGTTATTGTATGAACCAAAGGAACCAAAAATTAATAAGAAAACAGGAAATTAATTTTAATTATGTTCTCCAAAACAGTGGGTTTCTTTTAAACCACCACATTTGAGACATCAAAAGTACTTAAAAGCTCTGTTGCTTTGTTAATTTGCATTTCAAAGATTCATTTCAACCAGCACAGTCTTTTGACTTTAGGTTTTTGCTTTCCAA
Source organism: Orestias chungarensis (assembly GCA_032876305.1). Classification (NCBI taxonomy): domain Eukaryota; kingdom Metazoa; phylum Chordata; class Actinopteri; order Cyprinodontiformes; family Cyprinodontidae; genus Orestias; species Orestias chungarensis. Next base: position 1,725,250 of record JAVLVB010000824.1, read on the forward strand.
ATTACCCAAGAAAGGAAGCCTTGCAAAGAAAGAATCTCTTAAATAAAAGTAAGATCTATAAAGTGAAGGCTTAGATCTTTGAAAAGGGATGTTTACTAAAAACCAAAGGGAACTTGAATCATAGCTGATTTAAAAACTTATGGTCCTCTGGGCGCATTGAAGAAAAAGTGGGATTTCAATCTTAATCTACGAAATTAAGTTTGTATTTTATGTGTTTCTACATTTCACTAGTGTCAAAAAGTTACTCAGACGAAGTCATCCCTCCAAGGTTGTCTAGTTTAACAATCTTTAGGATTTGTTATTTACATTTTCGCATTTAGCAAGAATGCTCTTAATGCTTTTATCCAAAGCAATTTACAAAAGAGGGTTAAACGTTGAACTACGACACAATTGACAAAGTTTTCTGTGAGCTCCATGTGCAACAAAAAGTTAACAAGACAGAGGGAAGTTCGTTCAGGGTCACTTTTGTTAATTATTCATTAATCTCATGGACTCTGACTCAAACAGACTGTTTCCATTTAAGCAATCAGGAGCCCATAGTGGTGCTGATAAGGACGAGTGTTCTTTAATGGGCAAATGAATACGAAAAAGAAAAATGGGAACTAAGTTTTTAGAAGTTAATAATCCTATATCCGACACTGTATTCTCCGGAAGAAAAACAAATCTAAATTTAGTCTTTGTAGCCTGAAATTCCAGAAACATTCAAGTATAAATTGGCCTATCGAGCAATAAATCAAAACATTTGACAAAACGCGGAACCAGATGTTTGGGAATAAAATGAATTAAGCCCTGGGGAAATCAGAGCACTCACAAACTGACCTTTCTAATCCCCTTTTACCTGCCCATTTCAGCGCAAACATGCTCTCTGTCCTGTGGCATTCTTTCACAGGAAGGATTTCGTCAGACACCCATCAAATATCCATGGAGCACAGTGGTGACAGCTCCATTAACAGGCACCACTTACCCTTAAAAGACATACAAAGCTTAAGTTTCCAGCATACATGGATGTGCCAGAGCGACAAAGGAAAGAAAAGATTACAGTCAAAGCCACTGAGCTGTGCTCCGACCAGCAGACAGACGTCTCGAAAGAAGAACTGAACTGTGTTTGTTCCCAATACTGCAGCTTTACATGTTTTACAGACACAGTGGTGAATAAAACACTGAACTCTGCACATGCATTCCCAACACTGGAGCTGTTCTTACAGTAAAACACAGAAGACGACGCTCCCTCCCAGAGATGCTTTTTGCCATTATTTGTTCAGAAAGAAACATTCTTGTTTTATGAAACAAGAATAAGCTCCTCTTTCTATTTAAAGTGTGATACCAGCCGAAACCTCATCAAGAATCGCTAACCTTAAGAAACAATCAATGAATATAAGGGACTCAGACCTTTCTGTGAATACAATGAACTTATATTAGATATTAACAGATATAAAGGAGAAACATCTAAAAGAACAAGACTGCCAAAACAGTAAAGAAGTACACTATGATTACTAATTTCTTACTAGTTTCTTACCATTACTAGCCTGCATGTTGCCATTTCATCCCATCCTACATACCGGTCAACAATTTTCCTCCCACTTACTTGTTCCTATATTAACTTGTCTTGAGACAATCTATTCAGAATCTATCAATCCATGGTCTTTACTCCTTTATCCTTGCAGGTTGCGTGCTCCTAACAGGACAGTAGGTGGAAGCTGGAGTACTCCAGCTTCTCCTTGCAGCCACTCTCCCATGGCTGCAAGGACATTTTATCTTTGCGCCTTTTATTAGAAAATTCTTGGCATAAGTGTTTTCTTTCTGGCCGTCTGACACGTATTGTGCAACTGGTCAGTATTTTAAAGCATGCATCATTGACAAATAATGCTTGCCGTTGAACTATGAGAGATAGGTTCTTGGGAAATATGAAATATTTTTCCTAGGAAGAACCTTACTCCTAAAATGATGTAATGTTCCTGTTCAAAAATCATTAAATACAGGTAGAGCGAAATGTCTGTTGTGCAGACAACTGTAGACGATCTGAGCAGAAGGCTTGACTAATTAACCGTATTATATTGGAGCAGAAAAGTCAAAAAGAATAAAATTCTGGCAACAAATATGTTTATGTATTTTTAAAAGTAAAGCAAGGTGGAGCAGATGTTTATTTATTTAAATATTTTTTACCCTGCGTCAATTCAAACTAACAACACTAACATGTTTAAATCTCAATATCAAAACTTTAAAAGAAATTTTAGTTCATCTGGAGAACAAGTAGCTGTTCCTTCTGTTTTGATTTCTGTGCTAGATAACGTTACACATTTTATTATTTAATTTCATTATATTTTTTCATCACAGCCCGGAAAACTCATGTGATGCCAGATGACTAACTCCTACCTAAAAACTTTTTATTTATTTATTTGGGTTTCCTGTTATCCTAAAACTTGGTCATGATTGGCTGGATATTGACTGACTCAGAAATTAAAGATCAGATCAAGGACTATAAGACTATATAGTCCAAACAAACATCTAGATAACAAAAAAATGGGGAACAGGCTCTTTAAATCCTGCCATACTGCTCCATCAAGTCAAGAATCACCCTCAAATTGTGAATGATAGAGTTAATGCTTAACCTGTGAAAAGAACACCTTGTTTACAGAGCTGTCTCCCTACCTTGTGTTTCCTGCTTAGCAAACAGGTCTTGGCTATATTTCTGAAATGTAAAAGGGGTCAAATTCACCCTTAAATGAATAAAAAAAGCAATCCTTCAGAGAGAGAGAGAGAAAGACACACAGGATCAATGGATGTTTCTTTTTTTTTTTTCAAATATAGAAAATCAGTTTCACACACTCCGTGGACTATCGTGAGGTTTTCCAATTTATTTCTGATTAATGTCCCTAAAGATATTTGGATTTTAAATGAACAAGTAGCACAACAAAGCAGCAAAACACCACAATAAGGATGTTTTGGTGTAATATTCAGTTTCTCCTACCTGATTTCCTGGAGAAATAGGGGTCTCCGTTTCCAGTTTGTCATAATCCAAGTGGACTCTATCCTTTCTCTCTCTCTCTCTCTCTCATAATCCAAGTGGACTCTATCCTTTCTCTCTCTCTCTCTCTCTTAGATTGACTGAAACGCAGCAGCTCCTGTCAGCAGGTGAACCGACCACTTCCTACTTTCCAACAATCAACCTCTTATTATTTCTCCTGTTCTCCACAGTCAATCATTATCTCCTCACGGGAGACCTATGTTTCTTCTACCCTGCTTCCTTAGCTGGCATTATGAGGTCCAGGAAGCGCTGAGAGTTACGGTAAGAGTAAAAGACGCAACGACTCTCATTTAATGGGGAGACACTGGCTCCTAGTGGACACTCTGGAAATTACAGCAGAAAGTGCGATGAAGGGTTTACTCTCTTATTATGTCTGAAAACATTAAAACACTGAAGATAGATGCAAATACTAGTAGTCTTATTTTCAGGAACTATGTTAAGGAACTAAAATTATTATTAATATTTTTAAAGATGTCAGAGATCACAAACTGTGTTTGAAAGGAATTTATCCCAATAAATCCATAGACTTTCACTCAGGTTCTCATAAGGTGAGCCAAAAAAAATCGTAGTCTAGTATTTTTACAGGCAGAATCAACATTTTTATGAATGTCCAGATTTGGCAAAGAGGATTCCAGAAGAACACCTAAACACAATTTCAGGACTTTTACTGAGCAGTCATCAGAATTTGGAAGCATACAAAAAATTACAGTTTAAGTCAGAAAGTCTGTGGGGATAAATTTTCCCAAACTGACAAACTGAGCTTATCAAATGATGGCTAGACTTTTTTACGCAGATTTCATTGTAGTCATCCAACCGCGCAGTTTTCCTTCCTCACTTCTAACATTTATGACCTTACACAGTACACAACACAAGAGATGGCCGTTCCATGTTAAAAATACATGTATATTAATAAATATAAACCACTATTGCACTACACATCAACAAAAGCCCTAATTGCCTCTGATCTACTTAATCTAAAGGTTTTGGTGGTAGTCATCAAAATTATACAAGAGTCTCCTAATGTCCCTTGTGTAACTTGTTTATTTTATATTATTTTATCATGTTTTCTAAACTCTTATAAATGTAATAACTCAAAAAGTTGTTTGGATACCTTATATTATTGTATTATACCAACCAAATATGCAGTGATATGTATCACATTAAGTTCACCTGTTATGGTTTGAATGCATTTTGGGCTCATCCTGAAATTGAACCCAACAGCCAAATATCCCTAACTTTTTGTGAGTAGGGTGATATTGTTTTTATATTGCTGTATGTCAAAGGACATACATTATGCCAAACATAATAGTTTCCTATGTAAGGCATGATTTACTATTTTAAAAACACTTGTTCGCTCATATTTACATTAAGACTTCTGAGGTTATGATGAATAGCTATACAGTAATACATGCAGGATTCTGTTATGATACAGCAAACACAAAGAGAAATACAAACGTTTGTGAAGGAAATTGTTACAGTTTTAGTTAGTTACCATCAGATTAAAGGTCCTGCACTTTTTTAAGCATTTAGGGATCCAAAATATAGTTAATAGATAACTCAAAGTCAACTCTTGCAGTCTCAGACCTTTGTTGCTTTTGTGTGACTCATTTATCTAAAGCCTTGTAGATGAAAAACAAAAAAAAAGCACCTGCGGCTCCTCATCTGCTGCATCCCTCGGGTAAAAAATATGATCATATCATCTTTTTTGATCACCTCAATAAGAAAGATTATTGTAACGGATGATCTAACAGCGGAGAAAACAAATGCGCCTGTTAGACATTTATTATAGATATTTCTTTCAAGATAAATACCAGAATAAGATAAATGAATAAATGTGGCTGTGAGGAGAACTAGCTCCACATTTCTCCCAGCAACAAACAAGTCAGGTGTTTGCATGTGTGCTTGAAAACCCTGCAGGTCCTCAGTTCTTTCATGAAAACCTGAAGTTATCATGTTGCTTTGCTTCAGAGCCCAACAACTCTCATCATTAGAGCCCATAAGGGGATCCGTCTTGTTTCTTCTCTCAAACATACACAACTTTTAATCCATTATGAAAATATACATTAATATTAAATGCAGTTCGTAACATTCGCTGGGCAGCAGTGAAGCTTTTATTTCAGCTCCTTATTCCAATTCAGAAGGGGTGTTGTGCAGGACTGAGATGTCTCAGGAATCCAGCTACAATATAACTGACCCAAACGGGACCCCACTGAGTCCACAGTGAAAAAGGAGCATCACTCCTTTTTCATCGCTCGCTACCAAGGCAACAGTGGCTTTGAAAGAAATAAAGCCCAGCAAGTTTATATGCTACAGATATACAGTATTAGTTACACGGCAGGCTGCAGGGCTTTTTTGTTTTTCAACAGTGTGTCCATGCACAAACAAAATACATATTCAGGTATTGTAAGTACTATCACCTCAGCAACACATGATTAGTGAGCGTGGCTCTCTCTGTAGACTTTGCAGTGATGTTATGCAAGCTTGGTTAGTGTTCCTTTGAAAATATGCATATGAGATTAATTAATGGCAGAGTTGATCATTGAAGCAAGAGGGCCTTGTTGTTTATGTGCTCCTAACACTCCCACCCTCTATAATAAATGTATTGGACTGTATGCAAGTTGATTTATATCTGCATTTATGTTCATTATTGTAAACATCCAAATGCCTTAGATTATTTTGCGTATGGCAAAAAAAAAAAGAAGGAAAATAAGTCAAGTGTATTAGATTAGTAGATTATTTTTATTTTGCTGAGTTGTATTAAAAAGCATATCATGGACAGCGATATTATACTGTATTTAGTCAGGGCGCCCTTAAATTAACAAGTGCACATTTGGATTTTCTTCGCCTGCATGAAATTTTTTTTAAGTTTTTTGGAAAGATCAATACCTTTTAAAAACAGGCCTCCAGGCCTAGAGTCAAACAACCTTTATATGTCCCTCCACTTCAACACCTGAGTTAAATAGGGAGGACAGCAGGACTCTTGTAAACCTGGCCTTATACTAAAATTATGATTTGGTCATTTAATTAATCTGTGTTGGGCGGTGGACCATCGAAAAGTTGCCAAACACAGAACCTTAAGGCTTGGTTTTGAAGAAGACCCTCGCAACTATTGGGCTTTCCATAAAAAAACTAAACAAAAAAAGTCTGGGACCCTTTTTTTAAAAACAGATTTCTAGATCCCCTGTTCAGATAACCGAGTACAGGTTAGACAAGCCTGTCATAACCTCCATAACTTTTAAAGTTACAAGCATGACCTCAGCCGGTAACTGCAGGAACATTTGAGTCATTGTTCCTATTTTGTGGATATCTTTCAAATGTAAATACACTTTCATTTCTGTCTCCCATAGTGATGATTTTAGCATGTACTATTGGATATATTGATGAATGTATAGGATGCATTAAGGTTCTTTAACTTGACTTTACATTGAAAGTTTAATGTCCCAAGTGAACAACAATCCCTAAAACATAAAAGCTGATAAATATTTCCTAGTCTTTTTTTTACTAACCGTTTATGTAAAGAGGATTTGACTGTAATGAGACATTGATCAAATCCTCTGTATAAACTAGAACATATAAATTTAGTTTAATGTCATTATTTGAGTCTGTGCAGCTATATAGTTTTAATATTTTAGACATCCTTTAAAAAAAAAAGATCCTATACAATATGTCAGTTTAGAGCAAGACTGCAAACTGACATCAGAGCCATGTTTTGACAAGAAAGTTTTGTGGCTCAAAATAATTTCTAGTCCAGATAAAGCAAAAATGGCTCCATTTTGCAAAGCCCAGACTGTCAGGCATAGAAGGAAAAAAAACTTTCCAGCAGAGGGTGATGTTTTCACAAATACCAATTTTCTTACTCTGAACAGCTTTTGGGTCAAATCAAATAAAACCAGAAACACTTACAAACAGAAGAACTTAAATATTAAAAAAAAGACAAAAAATGTCTAGAATCAGTTTGTAAGAAAACCACTAGACACTCTTATTACAAAGTATTTTATTGTAAATGTTCAAAATACGAGAATACAGTTGAGTTTATAATGAAAAGACTACGGAAAATAGTAACAAAAATAAATATATCTGCACCAACAGATCTGTGACGAGCTACCTTTGGGGATCTTACAGGCAACAACATGATTTGTATTTCTTTTTTTATGACTCACATTCTAATATTACATATTTCTTTTAATGATTGCAAGAATTTAAAGCTGAAAAGTATTAGCCTTATTGTCCTGCGCTTCTATAGTATATTGGAATGACTGTAGTAAAAATATACATGTACAACATAGTTTCTCAGTTTTAGTTAAAAAAACAAACATGTTCATAAGTTTAAAAATCAGATATTTTTTCACTATAACTACATTTCCTATAGCTGGATTTTAACTGTGTTTATGTGACGAAAAAAAAGATGCAACGCTAATGGCTACTCAACCACGCGCCGGCAGACCGCGATACGAGGCGTCATGTACCCCAGGTTAAACAATCAGAGCTCGACAGTTCCTCCTTCTCTGGTTAATTCGCTCTATAGGAGTTTAGCAGAAACTATGAGGTTACAGTCGACATTTCAAGACTGGCAGCCAACAAACAACTTGGCCAAAAACTATTTCAGCAGAATGCACCGATTCTGCTTTTTGACATAATGCAATATGAAAACCAAAATGTGTTTGCCAAAAACAAGCATACTGGGAAATATGTTTACAGTGAATTGTTTCAGGACAAAAATGGATTCCTTCAGTTTAAATGCTGTTTTGGATATTCATTACAAAAAAAAACCAAAAAAAAAAAAAAACATTAAAAGAGAAATAATTTTTTTTTTTGTTAAAAGGAAATAAGTGAAAATTCTTCTGTTGTAGACGAACCAAAGTGCCAGAAAGAAGTTTATCCTTCATAAAAATTGGTCTAATCTCGTTTCTTCATTTCAGCAGAGTCCTTTTTTCCATCCCGCCCCAGTCTTAAAGTCTTGGTGTGTAGCCCCTCATTTTCCACAGTTTTTGTCAATGTGGAAATGCGATGAATGATGTGTGTGTTTCAAGCCAAGCTTCTTTGCCTTGGTTTGATTCTGGGATAGAGCTGTTTGAGAACAAAGGTATGTCAACATTGTAAACATGTACATTAATCCGTTTGTTTGTTTGTTTTTTGGGGGGGGGGGGGTCGGGCTCATAACTCACCCCTAGCAGGTTACGGGGGATGTAACCGTCAGAGTCGCCGAGGCGGGCCCTCCACCAGTCGATCTCATCTTCATCCTCTCTGCGAACGATGGTCATGCAATCTCCCTCGTGGAAGGACAGCTCATCAGGATTTTCAGCCGTGTAGTCCCACAAAGCATAGACCCCACCTCTGTTCATTATTCCCATCTTCTCCTGCACACCTGCACACAAACACAAATATCAATAATCATATTAAGGGACACATTTTGCAAGAGAACCAAATAAAAAATAAAATAAAAAATAAAAAAAACACCATCTAAAAAAAGGGCAGTGATAGCCAATCAGAAACAACTTTTACTGACCATAAAGAAACTGCGAGCATTGGGTGTAACCCTCCTCCATCTCTTCACATTTATCTGCTGCAGTCTGCATGTCACTGTAGGTCATGGCAAAGACAGCTGCGCCCGACTCCACCAGAAACTTGCACACTTGTACGTTGTTGCAGGAAGCAGCGCAATGAAGAGGTGTCCTGTAGAACAGGGATAGAAAAAAAAGGTTAATCCAAGCATGTAAACCAACAGAAACATCTGCAATCATTTATACTTGAATTAACTCAAGAGATTGAGAACCTACCAGCCGTCACTGTCTGCAGCGTTAACGTTGACGCCAAACTGGACGAGAAACTTGACGATCTCTGTGTGTCCAGCACAAACGGCGTTGTGTAGAGCCGTGATGCCTTCATCGTTGGGCTGACTGGGATCCTCTACCTGAGTTTTAATAAAGAGGGAGGAATACTTGTTAAAAAGTGTCATTTAAAAAAGTCCAATGGTTAGTAAAGTTGCGCAATTTTCCGTTCGACCAGCGCTGGTTGCCGATTGGCCATGCAAAGACTAAACAACTCATATCTTTCCAATCAGTGAAAGCATCATAAGCTATAAGATAAAAAGGATGAGATGTTTCAAATGAAAATGGAGGGAAACACAAAGAGACTTATATAAGAGAAAATAAGCTCTACAGCTTTTCACTCACTTCTAATCAGGGTTTAAAATGAAGCTTAAGAGTCCAGTTCTGTGAGAGAACAGAAAATGTTGGCCATGCTATTGAAATCTGACAGTTAATGCAAGGCCCCACCAACTTTACACAAACTAAACAAAGACTGTTGTTTACTGGTTAGTATCAATACTCCGTGACACCAAGCGTGTTCATGTTCTAACCAGCTAAATCCCACTACGCATGGCCTAAAATGTGAATGGTGTTTAATCCTTACTTTAAAATGCTAGTGACGTTACGTATAACTGCAGTTGTGTAACAATGACTGCCATCTCACGCAGCGTTACAAAGCCTCCACACTGAATTCAAGAAGTTATTATTATGAAGGCAATTGTATAGTTGCAGTAAAGTACTCGTTTTTGAGTTAGACACATGCATTCATATTTTTTATTGGATCTTCGTGGGAAAGAGAATATCTTATGATCCGGGCAATGTCCATATTTTTAACTGAAAAGAAAAGTAACTGAATAGATATATCCTGTAGGCTCCACTGACAGTTACAGGTAAATGGAGGCCTGAATACTTACTATATATATATATATATATATATATATATATATATATATATATATATATATATATATATATATATATATATATATATATATATATATATATATATATATATATATATATATATATATATATATATATATATATATATATATATATATATATATATATATATATATATATATATATATATATATATATATACACACACAT